>QHKN01000093.1:0-26154 GCA_004366955.1 Fusarium humuli | reverse complement strand
TAACCGCTGGGGTCGTAACAACGTAGCACTAATCTAGTAGCCTGTCCTTGGTAGTTGGTAAGCGTGACTCGGTAGCTGGATTTATTGCTTGATTGTTATCGAGATCTTTACTGGGGGAATCAGAGTGGCATCTTCGCCCGGCTGCTCAGACTGCTGTTGAACTGACGGTGGGAGAAAAATACGTGGCTTTTCCTGGAGTAGTGCCGTTGCCTGTCTTTCGATATCTTCCCAATGAGCTTGGCATCCAGCTAATAAGGCCATTTTTCTTAACGGGTGAGCTTTATGGCTGTGTTGATCTTCTGCAGCCTTGTATTCAAACCTGGCTTGTGCGAGTTCTCCCGTGAGCATCGGTTCCAGTTCCTGGATCATTCGGCGAAGGGCGGTTTGGTCCACCATGCTGGCGTATTGGCTTGCGCTTGGTAGGATTTTCAACTAGCGAGTAGAACTAAGGGTGCTCTGGATCAATGAAGAAGAAAAAGACGACTCACAGCGCGAAAGCAACGCGGACGTTTCATGACATGGAGGAGGAAAAGATGGCGGGAAAAGAAGAACTTGTGGAGGAAAAAAAGGCCTACGGTTGTATAGGCAGACAAAGACGGGTCATAGCACACAGTTATCGCATGTTATACAAGAACTAAGTGGTTTGTTGATAGTGCCAGACAAGTGATGGTCGCACAAGAAATTTAGCAACCAATAATGAGACGACTGAACTTACAGCCTGATTTGTTTGTATCACCCAGTAGCAAACTTATGGTCTGCCGACGATCAACGGAAAAGGCAATGGGTAACTTGCAAGATCTTTGTTTGAGCCAGGTGTTGCGGCTTAGATGATGACAATTGAGGTCTTGCCTACCTAACTATTTGTCGCAACTGTCTCACCCTCAGCGTGACAATGAACGCTTTCTTTATATTACTGGCAGGGATGTGTTAAAGCATTTTATCCCACTTGGCTGTTGTATTTCAGTCTTTCAACGTCAGCTTTCAAGTCGTGCAACTGGTCATTCATAATCATTTTCTCTTTCCCCTCCTAGCCATTTCACAATTTCGGCATCTGTTCGGAAGCCAGTGGCTAAGTTAGTACAGATGTATAGACGAAGTTTAAGGTTTGGCTTTGTTGGAATGGAATACCCCGTTCATCTGTCGCAGTTGTCTTTTTTCTTTCTCAATGACGTTGATTTCGTTATATGCAAGGTGTAGGGCAGCATATTATGCATAAACTGAAATCTAGTAGAAAAAAGGCATCGCAAAAGTACAACAATAAATATAGCAGCGCCCTTCCTATACCCCAGACTGTAGTATAACAAGATGCACGATAGAGTGCTTGTTCACGTTACCAATACCCCAACAAGATTGGTGTATCCACCGTTTGGGAGCCAACATGCTATATTGCAAGATGATTCTATGACAGGTTAGCAAAGCATTAGTGCATAACTGGACATAAAACCAATTATGAAAGCTAATCCGGAATAGACATAGCGTTCCCTTCTATGCTTATGTAAGACTCTAGTAGTATCCGTAGCCGATTCAGATCTTTGCAACTAACTCATCTTCAATTTAACTCAAGCAGCAAACACATTATGGCTTCATATCGTCAATCATCGTCTGATCATTTGTACCCCACGCACATGATGGACAATCTCTCCATGCTGAGACAAATGGTCATGGCTTGGACCATGCGCTTCAACGACGTCCTAGACCCGAGCCAGCTCCACAATTCCCTCACAGAACTGCTTCAGATCGGCGACTGGAAGAAGTTGGGAGGGCGACTCAAATTCGGCAACAAACCTCAAGGACACCTTGAGATACACGTGTTAGAAGCGAGCCCAACTGTTGCGTTTTGGCATAAGAAATACGATATCAGCATCGAGGAGCACGAATTGTCCAAATCTTTCCCAAAGGCTACCCCGGAGCCTTCTGTACATCCAATTTCGTCCAAGCTCTGGGATTTGATTCTATCACCCGATACGCCTAAAAGTCTCAAGGACTTCACTACTCGGGATGTACCTATGCTTTCTCTACACATTGTCTCATTCGACGACGCGACCATCGTGAGTGTTTCATGGCCTCACGTACTCTTTGACGCGAAAGGCTTTCATTACCTCATCGAAGCGTGGTCAAGCGTCTTATCAGGCCATAAAGAAAATGTCGCAGATATCATCGGTGCTAAAGAGGACGTGCTCTACGAGATCGCCGGTAAATCCGATTACAGTTCAGAAATCACGGATATTGAGTCGAGAATGCTTTCAGGATTCGCGTTCGTACTATTTGTTCTTCGCTTTCTTTGGACTCTCATTACCCAGCCGACTGTTGAGACTCGCGTCATTTGTCTTCCGCGGGAGGCCATTGACAAGCTACACCAGCAAGCCCTGGGAGATATCAAAGATGAGACTGGCGATGCCTGGGTCAGTCCCAACGATGCCATATTGGCATGGTTTACAAGAGCCATTTTTAAATCATCGTCTCGCCCAATCAGCATGGTAGCACCACTTGACGCTCGTACTCGACTATCCGACCTGCAAAATCCCAAAGGAGTATATGTACAGAACATGCTCCTCGCTTCTTTCAGCACAATGCTTCCCACCGTACTCCAGCAACCTCTAGGAATTCAAGCTCTTACATGTCGCCAAGCACTCCTCGACCAGCTCCAAGAACCCAAGCTACTAGCGATGTTGGAATTTTCTCGAAAGCGCGGCACATCACAAACACCGATATTCGCCAATTCAAACAGCATTCTCCTCACGACCAACAATAGACTCAAGGCGGATATCTTTGCGGCGGCCAGATTTGGCTCCGCGGCCGAGAAATCTCCGGGCCCCGTCTATCACCATGCAGATCTGATTAATGCGAATGCTGGTAGGATTATGAGAAACCTTATTAATGTGCAGGCAAAGGATTTGGATGGGAATTATTGGATTTCTGGGTGCTTTACGCCCAATGAGTGGAAGAGGATTGAGAAGGAGATTGTTCAACTGGCTTAGAAAGTGAACCTGAGGATGAGAATTGGCTCTTGGAGATGGGTGGAAGTCGGGTCGAGCGATACCGAGGTGCACCTTAGAAGTAGCTGACTTAGAGAGAGCTGTGATTGGCCTGGTGGGTGCCTTCTTCATGTACGGTCTTCTGTTTTCAGATAAGGTGAACTCGTTAAGACAAAATGCCCACGAGGAATGCTACCCCAACATCAGGTCATTCTTACGGGAATATTACCCGGGTATCATCGCTATCAATTAGATGCACAAAGGCAATATGCTCTGCAAAATCAATTCGCCTGGCCTCCATATCAATAATGACGTCTAAACACCGTTCAAACGTCCCCGGAGGCTGCAGCCATCTCCAACCTTACCCAGTAACCATAACCTACCATCCACTCAGAACATGCCGGATAAACTCAATTGATCATCATTCGAGTCATAGACCCTGTCGAATTTACCCCAGAATCACCACTACCCCATACGCGGGGTAAGCGATATCCCGTTGCGGGGGAGATCGACATCGGTCTTTCTCGCTTTGGTCCGAATTCGCTTCTCTTGTTGCAACTATTGCAGATCGCTTAAGCATCAACGAATTGAATCGTTCGATTGTTTGGGGTTCGGGGTATTGCAATGCCGAGGTTAATGCCGTGATTGCCGTTTCTTGAATCATGTTGCTGAGGGGAAGAGGTTGCTGGGCTTTATATAGAGTTTTCTACGCAGCTGAATCCTTGGTCTCTTGTCCTGCGTCATCGTTCTACTCCTCCAAACACCAGAACACGTACAACAATCCATACAATATTTGTAAAATGGACAACGCCAAACCAACCGTCCAAATGGACGAGGGCGACCATGCTCCAGCCAACCAAGCATACAACTTCCCCTCCCAAACAGAAGAATGGCAGAAAGACTTCGAAAAGAAACTCCTACGAAAGGTAGACCTTCGTCTCATGCCCACGCTCGTAATAATGTATCTCCTGAATTTCCTCGACCGATCAAACCTGGCACAAGCAAGACAAGGTTCCCTCGAACAAGATTTGGGCATGTCGGGTACAGACTTCAATCTGGCGACATCGATTTTCTTCGTGGGATACCTCCTCATGCAATTGCCTTCGAATCTTATTCTTACAAAAGTCCGACCGTCGATTTATTTGAGTGCGAGTTGTTGCCTTTGGGGCGTTGTTTCGACTTGTAATGCTGGTGCGCAGAAGTTTACACATTTAATCGTCATTCGATTCTTTCTTGGTTTTGTGGAAGCGCCTTTCTTTCCTGGTGCTGTGTTCTTGATGAGTTCTTGGTATACCCGTGCGGAATTGACGCGCAGGATTGCGTGGTTGTATTCTGGAAATGCGTTGGCGAATATGTTTGGTGGTGTTCTTGGTGCAGCCATTCTGGGCGATCTGGATGGTGCGCATGGAAAAGCTGGTTGGAGATGGCTCTTCATCATCGTAAGTCCCCAAACCTGTTCATTCTCACTGTAGTGTATACTGATAAAATGGATATAGGAAGGCGTCGCTGCCATCGGCTTCTCACTAATCGCCATGTTCATCCTCCCCAATTACCCCCACACCACAAAATGGCTCACCGAAGAAGAACGCGCCTTCGCAGCATGGCGCCTAACAAAAGACATCAACGAGGCTGACGCCTACGGAGAAAAGTCCATGTGGGACGGTGTCAAGATGGCTGTTCGTGATTATCGTCTTTACCTCTTTGTTCTGCTACAGCACGTCAGTTTGGTCTCGCAGACGTTTCAGTATTTCTTTCCTACGATTGTGGGAACACTGGGTTATGGAAAGATTGAGACGCTTTGGCTCACGGCTCCTGCTTGGGTGAGTGATTGATTCGATGAATCTCTTGGGTTGGGGGCTAATTGTTGGAATAGTTTGCGACGTTTTTGTTGTCTGTTGGTGTGACGATGAGTTCGGCCAAGACGAATGATCGATCGCTGCATATTATTTGTCTTATGCTCTTGGCTGCGGTGGGCAATGCCATCGCAGCTGGAACAACAGTTGTCGGAGCGCGATTCTTTGCCATGTTCTTGATGCCCATGGGTGCCGTATCTTCTTGTAAGTCTGCCTCTCACTTCAGCACGTTTTCCTGCTAACCATACCACAGATCAAATCATCGTGTCATGGGTAGCAAACTCATTCCCTCGTCCCCTCGTCAAGCGCTCCGCATGCATCGCCATTTGCAACATGATCGGCAACACAGCCAGTATCTACGGCTCATACATGTACCCCAGCAGCGACGGCCCCCAATACAAACCAGGTGGTAGCGCGAATGCTGCTATATGTGTCATTGTCGCGCTACTTGCTCTTATGCTGCGCTATGTGCACAAGTGGGAGAACAAGAAGTTGGATAGGTTGGAGAGTGAGGCCAATGCAGCTGGAAACGAGAATGGAAAGGGTGACTTGGCTGTGCCGGAGACTAGAGAGCCTGGATTCAGGTACATTTACTAGAAGGGGAATTGCGTGCTTGGTTCTTAGTGGTGGAAGGAAGACGGCACAAGGGTCGCCAGTCGCTGTAGGAATTTATTCTCCTGCCCAATGGCTCTTGAACTTTTGCAATGCCAAGCCGAGTCCATTCCAGGGTTGTATGGCGTCTTTAAGCTTCAAGATAAGATTATCGGCGCTTTGTCCAAACAGAGACCCAGGGCGCGAGACTAGCCAATAAGCTTAACTCAAGATACCTGCCCATTTAGGCTTGGTGTCTCCTGATGCCGAGATCTTGCAATCTACTACCGCTTCATCCAATCAACATTCCTCTGTTGCAGTAGAACTTTTGTGAGACATACTTTTTGAGGTAGCAACAGCCAAGTACTTTTACTCACCTGCAGCGCTTGATCTATCAGGGTTATAGTATTCGTCCATATAGCGCCCATTGGAGATATCACCTGCGGGTCTTGGGTTGCAACGCCCAGACAGTTTCCCTATACTCGGGAACTTTTTTCGATTACGAAAGAATCTTGATAAGAAGGCGATCCCTGGCCATTTCCACCTTCCAGTTCTGGACTATAGGAAGATGTCGTCACCGTCGCCAAGAATAGATAATGTCCAGACTGCAACGCTGTTTTGTCGCTGATTGGCTACGCAAGTGAATCCTATGGCATAGACCTTTTGCACTAGCAGCCGAATTAGTAAGGTCGCAGCGGTAACAACGCTGCGCGAGCAGTCTAGATCTATCTTGGCTAGCGAAACTGGATTTCTGGCATTGCTATAAGGACAAAAGATATAAAGGACGATGAATCTCTTGAATATCCCGCTTGATCCTTCACTCCAACCCTCTCATTCTCCCAACTCACCACCTCCTGGTCCTTCAAGATGGTCAAGTCAACCGTCCTCCTCGGCGCCATCGCCGCCTTCGGCTCCTACGTTCAGGCTAAGGAGATCAAGGTCGATCAGAAAAAGGCTGCCAGGCTTTATGACACTGGTGTGGTACACAACCAGCTCATGGCCAGCAAGCAGGTTTGTTACCACCGATGACATTTATCTTGGTCATTGACTAATGTTACCAGGCTGTTTGGGAGAAGCAAGAAGCTGCTGGCGCTTTTGCTAGTGAGCAGTACCCCAAGCTCGGCTACACCAAGTGTGTCCGGGGTGTTGCTGAGGCTATCAAGGGTGATCCGTTGAACACCTTCGCCTGCCACAACGTAAGTCATTCTAACTCACAAGTTAATGACAATCACTAAAACTATCAGGCCGACCTCTACTCGTTCCTCAGCCACGCCGCCCTCGGCAGCACTGGAGGTCGAGGTTCATCCTCATGGGGCTGGACATCCGACGACGGCCGTGAATTCGTCGCCATCGGTCAATACGACGGAACCGCCTTTGCCGAGATTACCAAGAAGGGTCAACTCGTCTACCTCGGCCGTCTGCCCCAGTACTCT
Organism: Fusarium humuli; assembly: GCA_004366955.1. Classification (NCBI taxonomy): domain Eukaryota; kingdom Fungi; phylum Ascomycota; class Sordariomycetes; order Hypocreales; family Nectriaceae; genus Fusarium; species Fusarium humuli. Next base: position 19,302 of record QHKN01000093.1, on the reverse strand, counting down.
GAGCCTTCCCAATGGCGTGAGATCCGCACTTACAAGAACTACGTCATCATCGGATCCGAAGCCGTCGGCCACGGTATTCAGATCTTTGACTTCAAGAAGCTTTTGAAGATCGATCCTAAGAAGCCTGTCGTCTTTGACGCGAAGAAGGATCTTACTAGCCACTTCAACACTCTGCTTCCCGTTGGTCGTGCTCACAATGTTGTTGTCAACGAGGAGCTCAAGTATGCCGTCGCTGTTGGTGCTCAGCCACGAACAGACCCCAACTGTGCTTCTGGTCTCAACTTCTTCGATCTTACTGATCCTTCCAAGCCCAAGTCTCTTGGATGCGCCAAGGGCGATGGTTACGTCCACGATGCGCAGTGCATTGTCTACCGTGGACCCGATAAGCGCTACCAAGGTCGCGACATCTGCTACGGTTACAACGAGGATACCCTCACCATCTATGATGTGACTGACAAGGCCAACGTCACCAACATCATCTCCAAGATCTCGTACGAGGGTGCTGCATACACCCACCAGGGTTGGGTCCTCGACACCCAAAACCAAGAGTACCTCGTCCTTGACGACGAACTCGACGAGCGCGACGGCACTGGCCCCGGCGGCGATGGCTACCCTGTTACCTTCATCTGGGACATCCGCGATCTCGAAAAGCCCAAGCAAACCGGTCTCTTCAAGCACCCGACCAAGTCCATCGACCACAACCAGTACGTCAAGGACAGCTACATCTACCAATCCCACTACGGCGCTGGTCTTCGTGTCCTTGACGGTCGTTCAATTCCTTCTGATCCTACTGGTGCTGGTGTCTATGAAGCTGCTTGGTTCGATATCTACCCTGAGGATGACAACCTTGCTGGTGGCGGTACTGTTGCCTTTGTTGGAACCTGGTCTTCTTACGCTTTCTTCAAGTCGGGTTACATCTTTATCAACACTATTGAGAGGGGTGCTTTCGTTGTAAAGTTGACCCAGGATGCTTTCAAGAAGCCTAAGTGGTAAGATTAGTATATAACTTTCTTGGCAGCCAGACTGTCTTCAATTGAACTCACTAGGATCACTGGTGGAGTAAATAATCCTTTCAGAAGTATCAAATATATCATGACTTCAGTGGGTGGCCGACATAATACTTTCATGGCGCTTCATACGCTTGCACTTCTTGCATTCTGAAACAGATTTTCTCCATCATTTACCATCGGATTTGTCTCTGGTCAACAACCTGTTGGTAATCTCACGCCACAGAGATGCTCGATGAATTCATCCTTTGTCTCAACATTTACAATACAATATTAACTTCTGTGCATCCGTGATGAAGAATCACAAGAGTAAATGACCTCCTCGTGCAGGTCGCAACTGCTCCCTAACAAGCTTAGCAATCTTTTTATAGGTGAGTTCGTCGAAACCGGTTGATTCAATAGCCCTTCCCGTGAACATAAAGGAGTGTCGCAGTGTAGAGCTGAAGGTAAAATAAATCGCTCTCAACTGTAACAATGTTAGCTAGAGTCTGACATGGGTATGTTAACGTTGTCGCGAAGCTACTTACCTTAACGCGAGCGGCGAGCGGTAACCAGTTAATAAAGATGACCTTATCCCTTTGATTCATTAGTTGGCTATTCAGATGAAAACATAACACAACCCCTACATCTTTCTCAGCCCGTTGCCGGAATTAAAGTAATACAAAGCAAATCGAGGCTTAGACTCAGGGATGTCAGCAAGAAATGATTCCCAATCAGGATCGTTGCCTGTTCGATCCACAACAATCTCGCTGTCACGAGATATCTTGAAGGTAGCGTATTTTAAATCCCCGCTCCTTACTCTATCAGTTGTCTGGATCACTGAGCGATGAATTGTAATACTATGAGCAACTTAGCATTAGTAAAAAGCCAGATGTAGGCTATTAGTCAACCAACTTGGGGGCTCCAAGGTATGAAATAATTCAGATAAGACAAACCTAGGCTTAACAGGAGTGTTAGCAAAAGGTTTTTATAGGTATCGATCTGTAACTTACAGATGCCATATTGGAAGGCAAATTGAACGATGGTAAAGACCAAGGTAAATGCGGTATTATTTCTGGTAATACGTATTTGTGGTGATGATTTAAAGATTGGAAGAGGATGTAAAGAGGGGTAGAAAAAGGCTTGAATATATATAGTTTTCAAAGGCATGCTAGGGTTGACTCGTGGCGCTGTAGATTGTGTCGCTATAGTAATGGCTGGATATGATTGCATCATTCCCTAGCAACACACGAAGCCCCATGGAATATGAGCGGGGATCACCGAGTCTCGCGAGCTCTTCTCAAAGCTGAGACAAGGCCAGCCGTATATCGAACCCTATTGTACCTATAGCCCGCCTATAACCGCGTCTCAGATACCGACGCATAACAATGCCCCTAAGAAAGTTCGCCTGGCTTGTCGTCGCTGTCGAGAAAGGCGCATCGAGGTAAGCAACAACGTCAGATGATCTTTTCAACTGTCTTATTCCCATCTTCATTAGTGTGATGGCCAAACACCCGCATGTACAAATTGGGCCAAGCCAGGTTAAACTTGTCTGGACGTCGTCATTCCCCGTAAGCAAGCAGACCGGCCTGTTGAAGCATTCCGTAGCTAAGACCGTCTGAGCTGTGTCCCTGCTGCTGGTAGTAGAATAACATGGTTGGAAGCCATTATAAGGGAGCGTCTCTCAGACGTAGACCTACGATGCGTTCCTCAGAATCGATTTGCCTTTAACTGGAACTAATCCATGAACGGGAACCAGGATTTAAATCCCTTTGGGGGAAACCAAACCTCTGGTTTCTAGCATGAGGCGCCAGATTGTGGGGTTGCGGAGTTGTCCGCGTATGGCGGCGATATCGGTACGACTACTCCAGAAACCTCGGCTTATCGGAGTTCAACAGCAAATAAAAACTTGTTGATTACCATATAACCTGAAAGAACTCTATAATTGAGGATTACTATGCTCTTCATAACCTGAAATCATGGCCCTTACTGTATCAAGAAGTGCTCTGAAACGGATTTCTTCGCGCCCGCGTCCCTTGTCCCAAGTTCGTCGATGTTTGGCGACACAGGCATCTCATGTCGCATTGAGCCCACTTGAACCAGTCAGTAGCCAAACTCCAATTACTCTATGACCAAACCTGACGTAGTCACGAGTATAATGCGCTCGACTACAGCAGTCAATTAGACTCCCTCCGACGCGTTAAAGGCGCAAACAAAAGACCCTTGACCCTATCCGAAAAGCTCCTCTACAGCCATTTAATACACGACAACGATGATTGGGTATTGGACTCAATCGAAAGAGGGAAAACAATATTGCGCCTGCGACCCGATCGCGTTGCATGCCATGATGCGACAGCTACAATGGCACTCCTACAATTCATCAGTGCTGGCCTTCCAAGAGTCCAGGTGCCTACCTCAGTCCACAGCGATCACCTCATAGTTGCCGAGTATGGCGCAGAGCAAGATTTAGATCGCGCTTCCAAGGATCATCGAGAAGTATATGCTTTTCTCAGCAGTGCTGCTAAGAAATACGGTATTGGCTACTGGAAGGTTGGCGCTGGCATCATACATACTACTATTTTCGAGAACTATGCATTTCCAGGGGGCTTGTTCATTGGAACAGACTCTCATACACCAAATGCAGGCGGAATGGGAGTTCTTTGTATTGGTGTTGGAGGTTCTGATGCTGTGGATGCTATGGCTGGCATGCCCTGGGAGCTGGTGTGTCCTAAAGTCCTGGGAGTCCGTCTGACAGGCCAACTCTCGGGCTGGAGTTCTTCTAAGGATATCATCTGCAAACTGGCTGGCATCTTGACCGTTTCCGGTGGAAAAGGCAAGGTCATCGAGTTCTTCGGACCAGGTACTGAGACACTCGGAGCTACAGCAATGGCAACTGTTTGCAACATGTCGGCCGAGGTCGGGTCAACGTCATGCATCTTCCCTTATTCGCAAGCCATGGCGCGATATCTCTCTGCGACGCAACGAGGAGACATTGCTCTATATGCCGATTCTTTCATCGAGACCTTACTTACAGCCGACCGCGGAAGCGAAGACTACTACGATGAATTGATTGAGATTGATCTTTCGACACTAGAACCTCATATCAACGGCCCTTTTACACCAGATCTATGCCACCCTCTCTCCGAGTTCAAGCAGCACATCCAAGAGAGCTCCTGGCCGTTCAGGATCAGCCAAAGCATGGTGGGCAGCTGCACCAATAGCTCATACGAAGACCTTGAAAAGGTTTATAACCTCGTGATGCAGGCCAAGAAGGCAGGAATGTCGAAACCCAAGACGCCATTTATGGTTAGTCCTGGAAGTGAACAGATTCGCGCGACGGCAGAAAAGAGCGGGATTCTACCATCCCTGAGAGAAGCCGGAGCTGTTGTTCTGAGTAATTCTTGCGGACCATGCGTCGGGCAATGGGACAGGAAGGACGTTGATGTCGAGGGGGCAGAGAATAATTCCATCATCTCCAGCTTCAACCGTAACTTTACTGGCCGTCATGATGGAAATCCGGCTACACACTCTTTTGTCAGTTCACCCGAAATTGCTACCGCCTTCGCCTATGCCGGAGACCTATCATTCAACCCCATGACTGACACTGTTTCTTTTCTCGACGAATCGGGTGCTCCGTCAGAGTTACGCTTCAATCCTCCGGCAGCCAACGAGCTTCCCCAGAGCTTCGTCGCCGGAAACGACCTGTATCAAGCGCCTATTCTTGACCCTACATCAGATTGCGAAGTCATCATTGACGAGGGAAGCCACCGGCTAGAGTTACTTGTACCTTTCGAGCCATGGAAGGATGGACAGGCAGACAACATGCAAGTTCTTATCAAGGTTGCCGGAAAGTGCACTACAGATCACATCTCTCCCGCCGGACCGTGGTACAACTACCGAGGCCATCTCACAAACATCAGCCACAACATGCTTCTGGGAGCCACAAATAGCTTCCTTCCAGACGCAACATCCCTTAAAATGATTGGCAAGGCAAAGGATCCCACCGATGGCAAAGTTAAGTTTATCCACGAGGCAGCTCGGTCGATGAAGAACTCAAACATCAAATGGTGCATCATCGGCGACAACAACTACGGCGAAGGTAGCTCGCGAGAGCATGCTGCACTGGAACCCAGATTCTTGGGTGGTGTTGCTGTCATAGCTAAAAGCTTTGCTCGAATCCACGAGACGAACCTTAAGAAGCAAGGCATGTTTCCTCTTACGTTTGCAGACCCAGCAGACTACGATAAAATACAACATGGTGATGTTATAAGCTTACTGAGTGTCGATGGAAGTGCGCTTAAACAGGACAAACAGGTCACTATGCAGGTTTCTACAAAGGATGGAAAGCAGTGGACAGCTCAGCTAAATCACTCGTATCATTCACATCAGCTTAAATGGTTGAGAGCAGGTAGCGCATTGAACTTTGTGAAGAAGACTATTTTAGGCAGTAGGAGTTGATAGACCGCGGCGGGGCTTGTAGCATTGGCGATGAGGCTGTGATTACACACAGAGTTAGGATGTTTACCAGGGAATATATTCTTTCGTCAGGACACGTGTCAACTAGGGACAGATACGACGGAGCGGCATTTCACTTGAGACTGTTCAAGGTCACACACCTAAATAACACACTATTTTAATATCAACACAACAAGCTACTATGTGCGTAACTTAAACACAATAAGGTTTCTGCCGTCTCCACAAGTCAGATTCTGTTTCAATTAAACACTTCAGCTTTGAACTAGCCGTCGATCCTGTCCACTTAGACTCTCCTTGGCGCTACTAGTGTGAGAGGTGATGTCATTCCCTCTAAAGACAACTGACAGCTATAAAACCAGTTGACTTTCCCTCATGCCTTGACCTTCCATACACAACTCGGCTCCAACTATCAAGATAACCAGTAACAATGGGAAACGAAAACACAGTATGTCCTCTCAACCCCGAACAAATGGCCATGACTGACATCGCAGCGTGAATATCAATTGGTAAGAGAGCCCATTTGACTAACAGTCAAGCAAACAGGACTGAAAGCTGGAAAAGATAAAGATTGAGGATGGTATCATGCATTACATGAACACCGACGGCAACGAAGGAACTGTACCGCTTCCTGAAGGGGAATTTGGAGAAGATATCGCGGGTCTTTTTAGCGGCGGGGAGGATATTCGTATGTACACAACTGGTTCAGTACAGCCCTCTGACCCGTTTGCTAACATGACGGTAACAGTGATTCTTATTGAGACAACCAATGGGCAGGAAGAGGTTACAGAAATTCGATGTCCTTCTGCGAAAAAGATGCATAGATGTGGTATTCTTTAAGTAGACTAATGAGAGGGTGATATAATCCTGTTTCTCTAATAGCCTAGTTAGTAGAGCACCTACTGCTATCGGCAGTCAGTTGGATCCTTCCTACTATTTGAGCTGGATCAGCTTTTCATAGGGTTTCAACCAGCGAAACGAACTCGCCACAATCAGTACTTAACCGAAGTCGTAAAATGATGATCTCTATCTTGATAAAAACTGGTATTCACCTTGATCTGGTATTTAAGTCAAGGATGGAAATGGTCTTACTGGTTTAGCATGTTGGATCCTCTGGTAAAGTCCACCCACGACATTCTGGTATAATTACAGCGTGTGGGTCTAATTGAATCTTGGGACCCGAAAGTGCAGGTCAGATGATCCGACTCAGACTTCCTGCAATGTAAGAAGACGGCGCTGTTCATATAGCCAACGTTAATTCCTGCGGATAATGCGAGGCGTCTTGCTTTCTCAGTGGCGGGTGGTAGGCTGAAGGCAGTGTGCAAGTCCAAGCCACATTGGATACACTTTGCGGAATAGTTTTAACTGTATACGGTTACACAACCTCTGCCATTGCCGTCGCCAAACGGGGACATGAAGCGAAAGGTGGGGATGTGTCAGCTGGAAATGTTACACAATGCAGGGAGTGACATGCTGCTGTCGACTGAGAGGCCATTTACATATTTTATGGTAGTTCAGCTCGTGCCGCCACTTTCTGCCTTCTGGGGCATATTAATGCCGAGACCTGTCATCAAACTTTCCAGGCTGCTGTTTCTTTCTTTTTTTTTGTTTTTCTTCATATCCCAAATGGCTACCTCACACAACAAGACGATAGAGTACTTTGGCCTTAACTGCCCAGATCCTTCTTCCAAATTATACATATGCGAAGGAGCCACCAACGAGTTTATAGGATGTTGCACATCCGATCCGTGCAAAGGTGGTATTGGCATCTGTCCCAAATCCGACCTGCGGACAACCAGCTTCGACCCCGACAAATATGACGACTTGAAACCACAAAAATGCGATGATAGTCGAGGGTCAAACGTTTGGTGGACCTGCATTGCACCGGAACCACCGTTCATGGGTTGTTGCGAAACAAACCCCTGCGGCGATGGTTGCCCAACAGATAAACTCGTGGCCGCTGTTTTGACGAAGAGAGAAAGCTTCCGAAAATCATTCTTGGACCCCGAGGGTGCGGCTTCAAGTTCACCAGCGAGTGTGGCCTCAAGTGCAGCAGCCAGTGCGGTATCAAGCTCACCGGTTCGTAAGAATGATGACGGTGGCTTGGGCACTGGCGCTATAGCGGGCATTGCTGTTGGATCTATCGCCTTAGTCATCACGCTCATAGCCTCCTTGGCTTTCTTATGTTGGCGGAGAAGACAAAACGAAAGACAGGCGCTTGGTATGGTAGCACCTGGCCAGTCACATGGAGTCTCCGAGACAGTCCAGCCGACGCCTTTGGGCTACGATGGTAGTAAGTAATTTAACATCCTGTCTTCAAGTAGAAGGGGCTCTCACACATGAACTAGACCACTTCCGGTCAACAAGCACTCTCGTCCCTTATTTCCCCAGTAGCGCCTCGTCGGATTACTACGTCAAACCTTCCCCATCATTACCGTCTCCTGAAAGCAACAACTTCCACATGAACTCTGCCATTGATCATAACTATGGCTATCCTCCACCTATGTTGATCATGCCCGAGATGGATGGGGCAGACAGAGATCCTTACGAGCTTGGCACAAGCCCCGTCAACAGGCGACACGTGGATCAAGGGTCTGTCATATAGAACATGGTGGTGTTCCCAGAGTCAAGGATTAATCGGGTGTAAGTCTATTGATGATGGTATCTTTTCGTTATGGGTTTTAACGGGTGGAAGCTAGGTATTGTTGCTTTTATACTTTCTATTTCCGCATAGGCAGTGATAGTCGAAACATTACGGCGGGGTTTGCTCGCTCGTGTGCGTCGTGAATGGCTTCCTAGCTATCGTCAAGGTGCCTCATAAATTCCTGTTGGACTTCTTGCGTACTCAGAAGGGTGAACCCTGTTGTCCCCAGGTAGCTCAGCTTTGGTCTCGACAATCTGTTCCTGATACTGAACCGCACCCGTGCCAAACGTCTCAGTCTTCCTGTTCTCCAACCTTCTCCATAGCGTCCAGCCAATGACTCCGAAAATGAGAAGACCGCCAACTACACCACCAACCGCTGCGCCTGCCACTTCACCTTGAGACATTCCAGATTTGGATTCGCTTTCCTGCTGTTTGGTCGGCAACACCAATTCTTCTGTCGTAGTACCGATTGTAGTCGATGTGGTTTCGGTTTCGATGGGACGACTCTGAGAGATAGTAACGGTGCTTGGGGGGGCGGTGACGGTTCTCGTTTTTTCTTTCCTGGGAGCAGTGACATTGAAGTAGACAGAAGAAGCAAGTGACATTGTCACGTCAGGATCAGATAGTTCGAAGTAGTAAACACTATCTTCACCATCCTCCATCCCGCTCTGCGCACGGTACTCTGCTTCCCAGCTTGTCCTAGAATCTAGAGACGCATCAGTAATCAGGGTTCACCTTCACTTGGCCGATTTCACTGACTGTCTAACTCCCAAAATGTGAAATCTGAACCAACCCTTTGGAAGATCAAAAAACGATAGTCTTTAGCCTTTAGGTCCGTCTCCCAATCCAGTAGTATTTTATCGCCAACATCACAGCGTATGTTCTTTTCGGGGTCGCGACGGTTGCGCTTATCGTCACGCCAGTCTGGTGGACTAATAAATCTAGTGTCGCACAAGCCGAAGCTTCCCAGTAGCCAAACTGTCAAGAAGAAGCATGCCGTGATACGCATAGTGGATGAAGAGGCTGATCATCTTTCAGCAGGATTTAGGAAGACGGAGAAAGACATCCGTATTTATGGGGTCATGACACAATGGATAGCGGTTAAATTTGATGTCTGAACCTGGGCCCTTAATCTCTTGGCATGCGCTTTTGATTAAATCGGGGGCTGGATCCCTGTTGAACGTGCAGGTAAGTCTGTAAAACCAGATTAGTTATAGTCTGGGAGTTTCGGAACGTGCAAAAAGCTTACTTATGAGATGTCGCATAAAAGTATACTAAATATTTTTTCGTAAGAGTGTATATATGATATAAAGACTTTAGCTATTTGAAAAGGTTTCTTTCGTTTATCTTGCATTGTCCGCTTCTGTACTGCGTACTACAGTATGTTCCCAACCCACCTAGCTGCATATATAAGTGGGACAGAATTACCAACAGCACAATAACCAACAGACCGTCACATTATGCATGGATTATTGACCAGGAAGTGAAACATTTAACATGAGCACGTTACCGATTCTGGAAGGAGTTGAATGGGAGCTGAAAAAAAAAAGGTAAAAGGGGGCGCAGTGTCCAAGTGACTGACTTTAGCGGCCTCTCCTTTCCTTCAAATCTTGGGATCTTGATATCATTCCATAATTCGACCTAGCCACGCTGGCAAATTCTAGTGGGCTACTGCAGGTTGACATGCCCCAGGAAATCTTCTATGTATTCCCACAAGATCTCCGGCTGCTCCAGCGCTGCAAAATGGCCACCCTTGAGTGCAGGTTAGATACTTGAGAACTCACAAAGAGGTAGTAATCTCAAGATGGACTTACTTGTTCGTGAGCTTTGTACCATTGGATGATTCCCAGTTGGTCTAACCAAGCCTTTGGCGGGTTGCAATTCTCTCGCCGGAACCACGAATATCCAACGGGACATTTGACGCCATCGAGCTGTGATCCGAGCCCCGAGCTACCGGAATACACAGACCTGTAGTGCCAGAGCGTTGTAGGAAAGCACCGAGAAAACCAGTAGAAGGAGACATTCGTAAGGATCAGCCCCAAGGAGGGCCTGGTAGTGGAATCTGACCATTCCAAGAATTTCTCACCAACCCTGCAATGATTTAGCAAGCTTTCGTAGTTTCACGATCCTATGAGAGAAGTTTACCAAGAAAGCATTGCAACTGGGCTACTCCCAATAGCTAAGCCAAGAGTTGCAGGCCGTGTGCCCTGAATCGCTGCGTATGAGAGCCCTCGTGACCGGACACTCTTCTCATGCTCTAGGCTCTCGATCTCGGCCTGCGTGTATTTGCCTGCTTTTATATCATCCTCGATATTGGTCCCTTCGGGGGGCTGGATTGTCAGCATATTCACGTGTACAAGGCGGCAGGTCTCAGGGTCGAGCGCAGCAACTCGAGGACCAAGAAACCCGCTGATATCACCACCTTGAACAGTGTATCCCCCATGGTCAGGTGTAAAACCCAGGGCATGCATGAATTTAACCAAAATCCGAGCATTATCCATGATGCTGAAAGGTTTGTTAAGCGGCGGCCTAGAGGAGAAACCAAAGCCGACCAAGTCGGGAACGATGATATGGTATGGTAAGGACTCGGGTGAGTATTTTCGCTGGACTAGTTCGAGCATGGGCAGAAACTCGACTCTAGAACCGGGCCAGCCATGGAGGAACAGGATGGGGTGGACATCTTTGCGCTTAGAGAAAAGAGCATTGAAGTGGATTGTGTAGACATCGCTCTCGTTGTCTTGCACATCCATGGTATAATGTGGTAACGAATTGAATGTGCTCTCCCATTTCTTCCTAACTAGTAGGTTAGATAGATGTTTAGCATGCAATAGCGGCTCCTTACCAGTCATAGGTGTGTCGCCATTCCTTTACAGCGCCTATAAGCCATTCTCTGTTGATTCCGAAATGACCGTCTTCATGCAAATTCTCCCAGTTCTCGTCAGCTATCGGGCTGTTATCGAGAAGCAGATGGAGCTGTTCGATCTTGGACGGAGATACATTCATATAATGGCGTTTCACATTGCTTGAACCATCCACCATATGAGGTAATATAGAGAAGTCCCGTTCAGACATAATGACACGTAATATTACAGCTGTTGATAGGAAGTTCTTTTCAGATTTAGAAGAGAAAAGAGTCACTTTCAGGACAGGACACATAGGCCCGATTGAGTTTAAATATTCGAAGGGGGAATAAATACGGATACAATACAATCATTGGGCAGTGCGGAGTTGAGAACTCTAAACACTGGAGACTATCGATAAGGACAAGTGGCAGGAATCAACCTCCGCAATTTTGCTGCATAGATTGCGGACTTTACGGAGAGGCTAGCGCTAAGCACGGTACAAGAAGCCTGGCTTTATTGGGGGGAGAGATTCAGAGTTGCAGGGACAGGCCATGTTAAAGCGATGGAACATGCTTGTCTTAACTCGTTCCATGTGGTCGTAAGATGTATCTAGTCAGACTCAACGCCTCATTGAGATACAGAATGAAGGCAGCCTCCACAAAACAAAAAGAAGGCAAGCATGTGTGCGCCAATACCGAAGCCACCCTGTATATCATCCATCACAAGGGTATATACCAGAGACACAACAAGTGACACTACGAATCCCACGCATCCGCAAAGGAATACAGCCAGCGGATCGAGTCCCTCCACAAATCGGATGCCCCACCCAACTGAGCTCCCTTTCTTGGGACAAGCACATAGCCTGTTTCTCAATTTCTTAGGTATCCTGTTAAACAAGACGGGAAGTACTTCGGCATGATCTGGATTCTCAAAAAGGTGTGATAAGAGGTTGGGACCGATAGGTGGATCGGTGTCACATTGTTCAAAGTCGTAATCTATTCGTGCTTGACTCTCTGGAAGTGATGGACATTGTTGAACGTTTACGATTTCGCTCAGAAATATCTCAAACTTGAGCAAATTTGTTAGCACAGCGAGAACAAAGGGTCATTTAATGAAGTGTGATCATACCTTGACAAAGTCTATTGATGATACGCGCCGAAACCACCGCCATTTTAGGGCACGCCGAGAATCAGAATAAGTCTGCCGCAGTGTCTTGAAGAAGTCCCGGTCCGAGTGAATCTTGCAGACATCAGGTTGATGTGCTTTCGATACACGTTTCGCGAACGGTGCGCAAACCATGAGAAACCTATGCTTTGGATCCAAGGCTGATGTTTGCGTGGTAGATGATAATTGGCAGGGTTCGCCCAGGTTTTGGCCTTTGCCGGCCGTGTTGAAGGTAGGTAGCTTCGTTGACTTCCCCCTCCAGGAAGAAAGGGAAAAGGTGCTTTGGATGAGTGAAGTGAGACTTGCCACGGTCGTCTTGGCTGTCGCAGACCCAGTGTTTTCCACGAGCTCAAGAGTCATATTTTCATAGTCCTTTAACAAGACTTGCAACTCTTCAATTGCACCTGATCGTCTCTCAAAGTAATCATCGTGTCCTGTTTGTCTACAACGCTAGGAACAACCGTTAGAAACAATGCCTTCAAATTTCCAGCTAGGAACACTTGCACATGACCAAGATAGACGAGTCTGGTGGTCCGGTTTGGGGCTTTTCCAGTATCTGAGAGCTAAATAATTGAAGCGGGGTCTCATGCTGGTGCTGATCGTGGGTATTGTATCAGAGTCTCTTGAAGCAAATAGCTTCAAAGCTGAGACGAAACTCTGGAAGGGTGCGCCCTCAAAGATAAACTGCTGTACGTGCTCGTAGATTATTTCCTTCTCATTTGTGTCCACCTCATGTCCCTCGTCAGCTTCTTCAATCACTCCATCAAGAGGCGCTTTTTGTTTCAAGCTAGGCGGCCACTGATCTATGCCAGTGAGCTCATTCAGATGACATTCGACGATACGGTCGGAAACAGTCAATCGAGATGCACCAACAAATCTTGCGGCATCTTTGTCTAGTCGAGTGTTTGCTCTCGTCCTCAAGTCACGAGAGAAACGTAACAGATACCTGGCAATGATCTTGGCGGCCTCATGCTTCTCATGAGAGATTCTCACAATCTGTGGCCATAGATGTCTGAGACTAAAGTCATTGAGTAGCTCGTGAAATAGCCTATCGATGGCTTCCTGTTTTGCGTCATCTGGTAAGGTCAAGTTTGTCGAAGAGGATGAGACTTCGCTAAATAACGACACGGTATCATCGTCATCAGAGCCATGGTCTTCAACGACATCCCCTCTATATTTGGGACCGTGCGATGAGCAGGCGTAGCCGATTAAAACGGTTCGTTTTTCAACTGTGTGGCCTGCCCGATCAAATTCTCCGCAACGATCAATGGCATGAATGTAATAAACACAGCGACATGCCCAATACAGCTCTGTAACTTGATAGCACATGTTGACAGTTGGCAGATTCCAAAAAAAATGCCGCTTCTAGATGCATAGCATTTTCAGCTTATGCTTCTCTGTCATTGGTTCGGGTGGATCTACAAATTCGGAAATTCCGCTCCGAGGCATCACAGCCTCATTTATGGAGAGAAGACCTGTCTTTGATCATGATCAGAGTAAGGACACTCCGGATTTTCACATCACTCCGACCTGGTCAATATTCGCGCAGTCATTGACACACTTTAGTAGAGTTATTCGTGCACAGTATTAAATGCCTCAATGTCATGACTCTGTCCAAGTATTCCGCGGAACACTGGTTTTCTCGTCGGACTTTCGTCCTCTACAACAGTCCGAGTCATGCAATAAGCGAATCGCGAACAACGAACGGTAAACAGGAAACAGCGAGGTGCAATGTTGAAACATGACCTCCCCTAGACGGCTGACAAGGTAGAGTGTGGGGAAGACAGGGTCTGTGGGATGGTCAGCTAGCTCTGCTGCGCTAATTTCAGCGTGTAAGTGAGGTTTTAGAAAGCCTTGCGCATTCTAGAACTAGGTCGCAGGATTCTCTGCATTTGAACCTACGTAATCTACGCACAGGCAAGGCTAAGCGGAGGATAATCAGGCCGAGGTCCAAACATTCGTCGTCCATGGACGCCTTCCTCCAGTACGGTATGGAACGTCTTCTCAAGCTTCGGTTGGCCATTATTTCGACAAAGAAAACATTACTGTTACTCCTGTTGAGTTGTTACGTCTGGTTCTTTTATGTAAAATGTTCCGCCCTGCCAGTATTGTGTCTAGTCGAGGGACGTAATAAACGGTGCTCAGCCTCCATTTTTATGTCTCAATCTGGTAGTGGCCGAATGGGGCGTTCGTGACTGGGGTTGCTGTTGGTCGCGTGTTTTCGGCTAATAGCTGAAAAATGTCAGAGTGTCGTATGTTCAGGAGAGAACATGGAGTATTGGATTGAACCCTTGGCGAAGGAAGAGGCTTGGGCGAGAAAGTAATTTAGAATTCCAATTGTGACAAGTATAAGAACAAGCTTGATCCCGTGTAGCAAGAGTATCAACATCTCACCATCAATCAATCCAATACTCAAACCATCAAACTATCAACATGCATTTCGCTACCATTCTTTCCAGCATCGCTGTCTTCTCCACTGCAGTCGCCGCAGCTCCCACCGAGAAGCCCTACGTCGGCGTCGCAATCATGACTTACAACGGCGACGACTCCCTTCCCATGAACGTCCCTCTCGGTGTCCTCACCCACGACAAGAGAAAGGTCACCGAGATCGAAATTGCCCGCGTCTACTCCACCGTTGATGGTGTCAAGGCTCCCAAGACCGACCAGGTCACTTGCCAGTTGTACAAGGACCAGTACGGCACTGTTCCCGCCAGCAAGGACTTTACTGCCAAGAAGGGCGCTGTTATCAGCACCAAGGGTGTTGACTTTGGCTGGATTCTTTGCCGTGTTAATGCTTCCAAGTAGGGGGAAGATAAGAGAGGGGGTTGGAGGTTGTGGAATTTACTTCTGTGACACAGTGCTTCACCGGGGCTTCGTGGAGCAACGAATGACAATTGTGTCTTGATATTTTGAATTTATTTATTATCCAGCTAAACAGAGATGGTGTTTATTCATGACTTCACCCGGTGTCGGCTTTGGAAATATTTATACTTGGGTTACTTGTTTAACGTGCTTGAAGTGCCATTGTGTTATTTTATTAGTACGCATCAAAGGTTATGCCTCTTATAATTCTTCATAAATAGGGTAAGAAGAAAGGAGCCACTAGATAACCTATCGGATTATGTAAAGATGTATACTTCGATTATATCAGTTGTTGTTGTCGAACATTCGTTGTTTACGGACGTCTTCCTCGAGTGCACCTAGAGCAGCTTTAACGAGCTTTGTCTCGCGGCCTTGATGTATTACTGCTGTTTATAAATGTCCCCTGCTGTTAGAGAGATTTCTAGCTATGACCAGATCAGTAGTACGGGTAGGGATAGTACCATGGTCCTTGTTATGCTAGCCGAGAGATGGCCCAAAGCGGCAGCCTTTCGAAATATCTTTACGACGCTTGCAAGTCGGACTATGACTATGTTGATGGACTTTCAACAGAGGAAGCAGGTCACATCTACTCCACTGGGTGTAGAACAGAATATAGATATTAAAGGACTGTCACAATGGGCGGCGGGAATCTCGGATGTGGGAATCTCGACTGGAGTGGACTGGCTATTGAGTGAGCTGATAGATGAGTATCCGACTCCGGAATATACAACGTTGAACTGTTGATCACTTGAAAAATAAGGGTTAAAGAAAGGACAGTTGTTTTCTGTAGGTATTCCTTGTTGGTGAAGGAAGGCGGAGCAAAACCAAGACCCTCATTGGGGTTGTGGCCGATCATGACTCGAACGGATCGGTCGAATCGTCCAAGGTCAAATAATGATCTGGGATCGTCCCGGACAAGGTCTCCGTCAATAACAGGACCGTATCCGAAGCTTCCATACGTAGCGTTTCCAATCTGCAGAGCATTTGCATAGATGACATCCTCAGTTGGCAGCTCGCGGGCTTTGGCGAGGCTGCTGACGTTTGCTGCCACTAGGAAGTCCTGGAACAGAGTCTCTTGCTATTGAAGGCTGGGCTTTGGCATCCATCGAGGCGACTGGGGGATGGCTTGTTGGAAAGGTGGGGATCCGTCCTCTCCGCCATATGCGGTGATTTGATGAATAAGAGAACCAGCGCCGGCAGATCCTCCAAAGACCGTCACACGCAACCTGAATGAGTAGTGATCACATTAAAGTCAGCGGCGCGATACAGCGCGTACCCAAGGTCGACAACAGGAAGCTTCATTGCCGCGACGGATGCCAACAACCTAAGTGGGAGGATCGCTGAAGTGGCTCGCATATTTAATTGATGAGAATGTAGACTGACTATGTTTGACGGGTTTGAAAGCCGAGACGAGTGGTAATAGGGTTACTTTATACACCTCGTGAGCCTCTAGAATGTTGCCAACGTCCTAGCTCAACAGAAAGAATACGGAAAATAGCTAGCATCCTACTGCCGATCGCCACCAGCTAGCTACTAAGCTAGAGTGATGGCAAACTGTATTAAACGCGTTCGGCAAAATTTGATTGTATAATGCAAAGGAACTAATTTCTTTCCAGATGGCCTCCACGTGTCGTCATGAATCAGGTCCCGTCTTGTGGACTTATGGCTTCCAGTATCCACTGCAGCCAAGGCCGATGAGATTCTTCTAGTCGGCTGTAGATGCCGTAGATTATATGCTGAGGCCAGCGCGATATGAACCAGATGTGCTCTGATGTTCCTAATAAGAGCGCAAAATACGCATAGATGATTAGAGATATGGGCCTCGAGTCCTGTAGGCGATGCACAAATTCATCTTTTAGGTGGTATATCCAGATGAACGCCAGCTGGTTCTTGGCGTCGCCTTGGTAGGTACCATCCATACCTCCCCAAGTTGCCTTGTAGCATACCCACAAACTGTCAAGAGCCTCTATATCCAACATCGCGTCAGGGTCGCCGGAGCAGATAACATGGTCGCGCAATCGTTGAAAGTGACCGATCCAGTCAAGTGGTGGGAGGCCGCGGGTAACGCTCACCGGCTGATTGGCTTCTTGGTGCTCAGCCGAGAGACTTTGGAAAGGCCCACTGTAAGGTATATTTGATCCAGCCCTCCCAAGGATAGACCTGACTCCTTTGAGGAGTTGGAACCATATCGCAGGACCATTTTCACTGAACAGTAGGTATTCGCCGGGCAAGGGGCCTCGGGCGAAGATGTTGAAGCACACAAAGACAGAACCGGCATAGATCGCGTGGCAGTTGTTCATATCGATGTCATGCAATGCAGTGGCGAGGGCCCGGAGCCCAATTGAGTTGAACCGGTCTGCAACAGTATGATAATGGCCCTGCTTCTCTGGCTGGAGATTTGCTAGGTGCAGGGCGCTGAATCCGTGGATGAAGTCAAGGAGAAACGGATAAGTGAAGCCTAACTGAGAAATCTGGACTTGAATTACATTGTTCTGGGGGGATCCGGTCGTCGCAGGATTATCTGTCCAGGTGAGATAGTGATGGAGCAGCCTATACGCCTCTATGTTGTCTACAGAGTAGCTTCGGTAGGTTTCTGGCATGCGTCGGAGGCTGAACTGTGACATCAATAATCTCTCATCTACTGTTGAGTTCCGCTCTGGAAATCGCGTCCTCGGCCGGCCGCGCCGTCTCTGTACCATGGGGCCATTGCTGACGAGGAAGATCGAACATGGTGAAGGCGTAGTGAACTGAGGTTGAGAGTAGCTGCACTCGACGTCGAACCTGGCGCAGTTGTAGCATTCTGGCTTAGCCTCGTCACACTACACATTGCATGGTTAACACAGCTGGTTCCAGCCCCAGGAGATTTCGTATGCATACCTTGATTTTCCGCTGCTTGCAATTTCCGCAACCGTTGCGGGATTTGCGATGCGGCCTTCTCGACTTGATGGTCCGGGGCTCGGATTTCTCGTTCATGATGACTGGGCGACAATACGTAAAATTCCTGCATTGAGTTGGGCTGTTTGAGGCACGGCTTAAGTATTCCTGGAGGGTGTCCCCACCCTCGGCATGTCCGAGCCGCAGGCTTGGCTAACCCCAATATGGAAGTTTTTCGTATATGCCTGGGTGGGACCTCACTGATTCGAAGTGAAACGCTTGGTGGGGGTAAAGGAGACTAATACTTTGGACTGGACGGATTGGGTGCTTCAGCGTATTTCGTACACAAATGTCAGAGATTGGTCCCTTTCCTACAGCGATCACTAGGAAGCCGACAAATTAGAGCTCCATAAGTATGACGGTTAGCATAGCGCCAGGACTTCAGCAATGAATTTCTTATTTAGATGGCACTGAGTGAGAACTTTATTTAAAGAAGTATAAAACGTCTTTCATCTCACTCATTTATCTCAGGCTATGCTCAATCCTTCAACTTGCCACCCGTCTTCTCCAACAATGGATAACTCCGCTTCAAAGGATCACTCCGCATGCCCGCCATACGAGGGCCCGGCTCACAATAGCCAACCGGTCCACTCCCCTCCCTCCAACAACACAGAATGGACTCACTCTGTCTTTGACTGCTTTTCACCCGGAGATACTTGTATGTACCCCATATTCCCGCTTCTGCCAGTCTAAGCCACTGACCATGCATGTCTATGCAGGTCTTATCGGGTGCTGCTTTCCATACGTCATGCATGGAAAGACTCAAGCTAGAATGAGAGACCCAAGCCTTTCAAACTTCAGTATCTTCAACGGCGATGTAAGTTATCAAGTTCAAGGCCTCGACATGATTGTTAACTGATTTCTCTGTACAGTGTATGTTGTGGTGCTGCCTCAGCCTAGCCTGGTCCAATTGGATTCTTCAGACTGCTAGACGGACTGAAATGAGACGATCTTACGGTATCGAGGGCTCTTGCTGTGGAGATTGCATGGCTACCTTTTTTTGCTCCTGCTGCACTGTGATTCAGGAGGAGAAGGAGACGGTGGCTCGCACTGGTGTTAACCACAGTGGCTACGTCGTGCCTAATGACATGACCTACCCTTAGAGGTGTGTTGGAATTCCGTTCTCTTAGACTATATCTTACTGTTGTTATTATTCCCTTTGTCTGCAATACTAGAATCTTTATATATTATACTATAGCATGTAACTAGATCTTCAAATATTAACCTAGTAGGTTTATATACTATATTATTATTACTTCTATTATCTTAAAATAAACTGCTACATATAAAATCAAGGTACATTGAAAGTCTACAGTTCTTAGACTTACTTTAATTCTACTATTTAATAGATAGATTAGTTACTTTATATATACCTTACATTTTCTACTAATTACAC
>QHKN01000091.1:0-204308 GCA_004366955.1 Fusarium humuli | reverse complement strand
GCCAGTGAGAGGAGGTCTGCTTGATATTAGTGACGAAGGTCTCAAGTGCTGCTTGTCAAGGTTAGTTTCACGTTTGTCCAGGCCTCTTGTTCCTGGTACTATAGATTGTTAGAAAGATACTGCACCATGCTCGGAAAAGACTCCAACATACTGGGTGATAGCGGCGCTGAAAGGGTATCAGTTAGCGGGAAACGTCTTCAAATTGGATCAAGAGCTACTTACGGGCCCCTGCGGCCGCCGCGGTTGTTGTTTGGCTTCAGCTTGTATCAGCCTGCGGCTCGGTGGGAGATGCAACGTTCAGAGCGGGCAGATTGTCGCGGTCGTACCGCAGGACACGGGCGCCGAGGGAGCGAGGGGGCGAGGGGGCGACTAACCAGGTCCCACATCGCCTCCGAAGAGTTCATCCCGCCCCCCACGGAGAGGGTGACGATATGGGCGGGTTAAAAATACCGTAATGATGACGGTAAATGGCGAGGAGAGTTCCGATGTTAAGGATGTTGGTTGTTGTTCTACACTTGTCAGCTTTCAGACTTGTTAGTAGGTAGATAGGAAGTAGAACTCACAAGTGTGTTGTTGGTAAGGATGATAGAGGATAAAAATGGACTTGGCCATTGTTGGGGTCGTCGGCCTCGGTGGGCCGGAGAGCAGCCACTTCCTCCTAAGTTCAACATTAGTATGACAATATAAGAAAGTACAGGGGTTGAGGGTACATATCTCAAGGGCGGTGTCGAGGTCCTAAACAGAGAGAACACGTTAGCAATCTGCTTTCTCAGGATGATGGGGATGCCCACTGGAGTGGCGGTTCTCTCCTGTAGCTCAGTCAGTGGAAGAAAGGAACAGAATGTACAGGGTACGAACCGCCTTTTTGGCCTGCCATTCGAAGATCGCTGTCACGCGCCTTTTGATGCTGGCAGTCTCACGGATGTGTATTGAGAGATGCTGTTCTTGGGAGTGCCCGCGTGTGATGTCGACTTGTAAAGATGTTTGATGTGGGAGGATGAAAGAATTTTCTCGGGGGGAATGGCGGCTCGGGTATGCCTCTTCTTGATCTCAAGCGCGGGAGGTGCGAACCCCCCTGGGAAGAGGGAGTACGGGCTTTCGAGGTGGTTCAATGGAATTCTACTGGTGCCTTCCCTAGGTAACATGCAAAATCAGCTCCCTGACAGTGCAAAGCAAGAGGCACGATGATTCCTCCCCTTCTGATTTTTAGAAGTCAGCACGGTGATGCAGCCATGGTAGACACTGCTAAACAGTTGTAAAGCACAAATACGATCATGTGACGCAGAAGACGGTACCTCGAATACCAGCAGAACTCAAAATTGCTTCATCTCCATGACAAGACATCTTGCGAATTCTTTCTTCTCGATGAAGCACTTTCTACTATGAGTCTACCTGAGAAAAGATCTTCTGAGATTTAGCTCGCGAAAATAAAGTGGTCTCAATGCTGGTCTAAACTTGTATGACATGATCAAATCATTTCATCTCTTACGCTCTCAGTTACCAAGATTTCTCCATCCAACAGGTCTGTAGTCTTTCTGCTCTGATAAATGTAGTTAGACCACGGCTATGTCGATCGTAAACAAACCAATCTCAAATTGTCAAAGAACTGGACCTCGGCACATCAGTCTAGTCTAGTGCCATCCCCATCCCCTCATCCACTTTCCACTTCACTTCAACCTCCCATCAACACCATCAAAATGTCCACCCAAAAATCCTCAATCGCAGGTCCCAAAGCCTTGGTATTCTCAGCGATAACGATTGGTCTCGCCGCCTTTCTCGCCCGCCCAATAACCCGCTTCACCACCGTCCTCGGCGTCTTTCGCCAACCAAATCCCACGCCTGTCGACGATGGCAATTTCATAACCATTCCCGACACAATGCTCTGCGAAGATCTTCACCTCCATGAACGGAGCAATCTTCTCTTTACCGCGTGTGAAGATTCGTACGAGAGCCGATTCTCGTGGTTTCCTGGTCTTGGCGTTCTTCACGATCCCCGCAAGATGCGTGGGTCTCTGCACGTCATCGATCCGAAAACTTTCACCAGCAAAAGATTGGAGTTTGAAGGGTTTGGGGATACGTTTGTTACGCATGGCATCGATGTTGTAACTGATCCCGCTGATGGGGATGCGGTTTATATCTTTGCAATTAATCATCTTCCCAATTCCGAGTATGTGAAGGATAAAACTTTCACTGGAAACAAAGCTGCTTCTCAAATTGAGCTTTTTTATCATCGGATTGGTTCGTCGGTGGCAACGCATGTTCGATCTATCTCGCATCCATTGATTCAGACGCCGAATGATATCGTGGCGAGGTCGTTCGATAGCTTCTATGTTACCAATGATCATCATTATCGGGAGGGCGTTATGCGACAGATTGAGGATGTGTACTACGGCGCGAAATGGTCTACCACGATCTTTGTTCTGATCACAGATATGACTTCCAAGGACGCAACGAGTGGGATCAATGCTTCTGTCGCGCTTACTGGACTTCATAACAACAACGGTCTCGGCCACGGAAGAACACGCGACGAAATCGCCATCGGAAGCGCGGCGAGCGGTGATATCCACATCGCAAAATTCAACGCCAATAACACGCTCTCCGTCCTCGAAACCATTCCTTTCGACACAGCCGTTGACAATCCTTCATGGTACTCCGACCCATACTCCAATATCGGAGGTGACAGCAGCGGTTACGTATCAGCCGGTCTATCAAAGGCAGGCGATCTAGCAAAATCAGTTGGCGTCGCTACTGAAACGGAGCCAGTGATAGTGTGGCTCGCGCAGCACAAAAATGCAAAGTGGGAGAAGAAGCTTCTTTTTGAAGATGATGGAAAGAGGTTGAGGTCGGCTGCTACGGCTGTGTTAATGGGGATTGATCCGGCTTTGGAAGAAGGGAAGAAGAGAGGCTGGTTGTTCGTCACCGGATTTTATTCCAAGAGTATGATTGCTGTCAAGGTTGATCTGTAGGAGTATGCTGATGCAATACCTGTGGACGAGATGAAAAGTTCCCGGCTTCCGAACGGACCGCAAGATACCGGCAGATGCTGTCATGATTTGCCTTTTAAAATACCTTGTTCCTAAAACCATAGCTCCAATTGACCTCTTGCAATAACTACCCTTGTTTCTTCCAACTACTCTTTGTTCGTGGTTCGCGGATGTCTTTCTTCCTTTTCCGCCCATTCCTTCTGCTCGCGTTTCTCACCATGCAATGGATGATTTGCATCATGGGAGTGTAAGAATTACTAAACGACTATTAACCGTAGTAATTGCAACTTTGAATTTTGAACAAGCCCTGCAAAATCGGAATTCGACAAAGGGGCAGAATGTTTCTGGTCTATAATCTGGTGGGAGCCATATTAAGCGTTCGGAGCCCTTAAGTATCCATTGTAGATCCTTAGAGATGGTATACTTGGGTGGGATAAGTTGTTGAATCCTTTCATTAACGATTTGGAACGTACCCAAATCAGTCTCCAATCGCAAAAATGTGAGCGCTTCTAACTTTAGAGGACGAAAACATCCCTCTCTGTATAGAATTGTCGTACAAACTCTTGTTTCCAGATTCCAAACTTTCAGTTCAGTCTCCCCTTTGGAAAGATTTCTTGAAGTAGTTGCAAGAAATCTGTCGTTAGAAGAAAACAAGATAGTATGAAATTGGCAGCCTTCTCGTTCCACATTGCATAGAGTCGATTTGCATCGCCATGTGTTACCCTCATACAAATAGATATATCTTCCACGAAGTACTGCGAGAGTCATACTGTCGTGGGAGAAGGAGCATGCAGTAGACCCCCCAAAGACCTGATTGCAGGAGATTCTGATTTCTGCAAATGGATTGCCTGACTCAAAGATACTGACGTGGTTGAGGAACGGGACTGCAAGCCGGAGGTTATCGTGAGAGAGCGCTAAATCACCAGATTGAGGTTCAGCAAGCGAAAGCTCGAAACAGACCTCCTCTTTATAGACACGTCTAACGTAAACTTCCCTTTGGCGTTCCAGTATAAGCATCTGACCATCGAATGAGAAGATAGGCGTAAAGTGGCTAGGCCAGGGTCGAGCAAGTGTAATAGATTCTCCAGTACAAGATCTCCAGATGATCATGTCCTCCTGTGTTTCTGATACAGTGACAATCAAGGATCCATCGTTGGAAAACACCGGCGTGCTAACGACTGATGGTGACGAATTCTTCCAATGGGGTATACTTGACAGATCCCAGATGTTGATTACTGGGCCAGATGTGAGTGCCAGAGTATCAAACGTTGGCGAGACGGAACTCGTCAGTGACCATTTTTTGGCTTGTGCAACCCACTCGAGCGTCAAAGGATCGACAATCTCAACTTTATCGCTTGTGATCACTCCAAATAATGCGCCGTGCCTGGAGAGAATAACTGTTTTCTCATATGTGGGTCTGTGGATAGGGCATTTGATTGTCCGAGTGCGCGTTTTCGTGGCTGGGTTCCATACCTCAACATCACCATCCCTTATTAGAAAGAGCTCATTCGTATGTGATGAGACAAGCGATTTGTAGTCGAAATAAGAGATCTCCATTTCAATTCTCTGAGGTTCAGTCTGACTCTCCAGATCCCATATGAGCACGGAATCGTAGGTGCCGCATGACAGGATCTTGTCATCGTGGGTGAAAGCAATGGAATAGGCCACAAAATTCCCATTATCGATTATTAATTCCCGTCTGCACTCGCCGCTAGTCGTGTCAAACAACTTTATTGTCCGATCTTCGGCGCTTGAAGCCATAAGTCTCCCGTTCTTGCTGAAAGTCAAGGTGCAAACACGCGCGTTATGGCAACGGAGTGTTCGTATCCACACCCCGTTATTCGCATCCCAGACCATAATGGTTTTATCGTCCGACCCTATTGCAAAGTGGTAGTTCTTGGTTGAGAAGGCCAATGCGCTAACCAAGCCTTCATGTCTGACTGTATGTAGACACGTGCCTGTTAAAACATCCCATATCTTGACTATTCCGCGCCAAGACCCAGATGCCAAGAGACGTCCATCGTGAGAAAACGCGACGGTAGAGACGGTGTCATTATGACCTTCCAAGATCGATATGCATGGGCTCCAGTGATCATTGACGCCTTGTTGCAAATTAAACCAGCCTGGCGCTTCTGACTTATAGACCTTCCTGGTTATGCTCTTATACGGGGTGAAGTTGAACAATGGATACACCTGGAGAGGGAATTGCTCAATCCCAAACCCGTGGTAACGGATGAATCGCACTTCGTCTTGCACAAGGTCTTTGAAGTGAGAGGTATGGTTCTATAGGTGATCAGGAACACTGGAATTCAATTGATATACCGTACATACCTGGAGCAAACGTTCCAGCTTCAACATCCCACTTATACCAAGGCCAATAGACTTGAGATGGCCAAGAGCTTCGAGCCAAAACAGGAATTTTTGACGCAAGAAATTGTCAAGAAGGCTGCCATCCAGCAGTGCTTGTGTGACTGTAGACGGTTCAGACTCAATCAGGTGAGAGGTCCAGTGGAGGCATTGATATGAGATAGAGCCAAGACCTTCTTGCACTGTTCGTGGATTGTAAGATTCCAGGTGCAGGATATCGCGCTGGAGTGACCGTGTAAGATTGATCAGTGATTGTGAAAGCAGTACAGCATGCTGTTGTTCTAAGTTGTATTTAAACCCATTTGCTTCATCAAGCAAGTAGTCCTTTGCTGAATCATGTATAAAGTAGACGACCCGATGTTGAGTCGTTAGGAATGAACCGCAGAGCGCAACGATATCCTCGAGGTCCTTGACATCAATCTCCTCATCATCCACCAAAGAATGTAGCTCATCCAAAGATAGAGGTCTAAATGCACCTAGAGTGAACGAAATTATTCGCGGATATAGCTCATCAGCACTTAGATCTCTTACCATTCTTCCGTATAGTGCATCAAGACCGGCCGGAAAGCTGTCTAACTTCTTCATCGTTTGCCACGCGGGAATGTCTTTGAGCATTCCGCAAACAAGAGAAACCCATAGGAATGTGTCATTCGATTTTGAACATAGACGGGATTCAACGGCCATTTTCCGTTTCGTGTCGTATCCTTTTATCTTAGAGAGGTCTTCCACTTGATGCGATATGTAAAAGCCAACTGCTGCAGAGACATCTGTCTCATGGTCCTCCAAAATCAATCTCAGCAACCTAGGACAGGTATTCAGTATCTCTTTGATCACTGGCCATTTTCGGCTTGAGACAAGCCATTTTACAGGCAGCAATGATGACTGCTTTACGATGAATTCCAAAAGTTTCTCTCGACCTTCTCTGCATTCGTCAAGCGCATCAATGATCAAGTACGTCTTTTGATTCTTAATCGCTCCAGAAATACCAATGAAGAGCCTTTGCAATACAGGCCATGCGAGTCTTGGATCGGAGAGTGGCTTGCTAAGTTCCTTGAATCGCTCTCGAACATGGGACAAGGCCGTCTTGTTTTGGAAGATGATGGAATAGATGATACCACGCAAGACAGAAGTGGCGTTGTTAAGGTTTGAGTCGCTGGCGTCGCAGAAGAAGTATGAAAGAATGGTGTTGGAATCTGACAAGGCATTGATGTGGTCGATGATACCGCATGCGGACATCGTCTTGCCTTTGCCGGGATCACCATTTAGCCAGAGCAGTGAGTACTCTTGGTCATACCATTTTGTAAAATGTTCGTCCTGCAGAATCCAACGGTACGATCCTTCAATCAGCCCACCCTTCCGCTCTTGGATATCGTCTTTGTGAGATTGGGGGTCCGTTACCCAGAAGGCGTTGCGAATCTCGTCCTCAGTATCGTCCTTAGCTAGACACATCAAATGAGTTAGCAATCGAGTGCATCTGGGAGACGCCGCTAATATAACGGAATTGATTTGATTGATCTTCTGCTATCCAGTATGTTCTCCCTCATAATTCGTTCATTGGTACTGTCAAGGCTTACCAAACGATATATTCCCTCCTCCACTATTATACGTGTTGTTGTTATTGTTGTTGGTACCGGAACCATAGTTTTGCACCATATGACCGGATCCATAGTTTGCATTGGTTGTGATTGTCTGCGTTGAACCACTATAATTCTTTCGTCAGCATTGAGATGCATAAGCTCGAAATCAATAACATACTTTAGTAGTACAGAAAGTCGACTATGAAGCTGATCTGCGGACATTGCTTCTTTTGACAGACCCTTAACCAAATCCAAACATTTCTCGATGGGAATCCTTCCGCCCGATGCTGGCATTGAATAGGGTGTGGCTGTCACGAAGGACTCCATGTCGGCATTCTGGTTCCCATCCAATTGGGCGACTTTCTGGATTGGGCTAGGAATAACTTGCGATTCCTTCCCTTCAAGCCGATCTTCCATACAAGAGAGACATATCCAATAACAAAGAGAAAGCCCATGTGTGACGTCGATCATCTTTTGTTCTTTGGTCGATAATTGGCCGGAGGATCTCTTGTAGAGTAGAGGATGTGCCAATCGGTTGTATAGGCTCTCAGCTAGACTCAAGATCTGTATCTCGAACAGGATTCCACAGAAGGGGCTGAGCGGGTATTTGGCATCGGGATGCAGGAGGACGTGATGATTATCGCTTTGAAAGGAACCAAACGTGGGTTTCCAGGCATCGGGAACTTCTCGATCTGCTTTGAAGACATTTGTAGATTTCACTTCAAAGCTCTGTTTGATGAAGGCCTCAGCGATTTGAATACCCGAGGGGTAGTCAAGGACAATACGAAAGCCCGCAAGATCATGCAAGTCGTCGAATATCTCGTCAACTGCCCTATACTCTTCTTTCCGATGGTTTTTCCGTCGTTCAATTGACTTTGTGATTGAACTCAGGGACTTGACGCGTGCGGAAACGGTGCAGCGAACGGTCAGTGCTTCCTCCAAAGCAGTCTTCAACCGTTCCACCATGGTTCCATAATGAGGCTCTAGGCGAGGCCAGACTTTGAGAAAGGTCTCGATCGGGGATCCTCCAGGTTCGACTTCCCGGAATGCGAGGTTTCTTTCCTCAATGAGTGAATTCATTGTACCTTCTCTGTGACTGAGGAATGTGAAAGAGCCTTATTCTGATATTGATGAAGAACCGTTGTATGAAAGATGAGAAACAAAGAATGTTCGTTATCAAGGTCGAAGAGACAGATAATGCTGACACAAATGACCCCGCCCAGAAGAAATCAGGCCACCAGTAATATGAAGTACAAAACTTGGTTGCTGCAAGTAAAGTGATGTGTCACACGGCTCAATTTCATTCAAGCCGTTTTCGGCTTTATCTCACCAATCAAAAGTCGAAGCGCTCAGCCTGATTGAAGTACCCAACAACCGGACCGCCTTGGGCGCTTCCAAGTTTATTATCCCATCAGATTGGTGGCTGTTCAAGGCCTACACCTGTATATTCACAATTGCTTGGCGATTAAACACTTGAGCCTGGAAATAGAACCTAAAAGTGCACATCACATCCGAAGGTGGTTGGGAGTATGATGGCGCAGAAGACAAGCTGAAACCTGTAAATAAGTGGCCTGTATCAATAAGGCAGCTGCTTCATTGCCCAACATACCCTAGTCTACTTCTATCCCACCAAGAATCCAAGTCTTCGCTTCGCTCTTCATTTGTATCATATCAGCTCATGAGATTCAGTAACGCTGGTGGACAACCTATACTGAATGGTTGTATGCCTTTGGACTTAAACCCTCAACCTCGTGCAACGAGTTTCTCCGCTTCTTCTAATTGCTCTTTGATCATAATCTGAGCATCTCTTTCTTCCTTTTCAGCCCGTTCCTTCTGCTCTCGTTTCTCACCTAGCAATGAGTTAGTTAAACCACGATCCATAACATGAAACACATACCTTTCGATTTATTCCTCCCAAACAAGAACAAGCCTGTTTTGACTGAATCGACCTTCCATAACTTTGAACAAATCAACACGTCAAAAGGTGCATCTTCGACAATGATAAAGACATCTTCCCGTTGCTTCATGTCATTGTGTTTGTGCCATGATAGCCGGACTTCTTGTTTTGGGATAAAAGTAAAGTTGTTCAGCATGTGTAGTTCACGCTTCTTTCGGTTCTCCTCGGGAATAGTAGTAATCAATGTTGGATCAATCCCGTTCTTTTTGAGGATTTCCGCGCTCACAAAGTTCTCATCACTGCCTGTGTCGTATTTACTTCGCACCGGTACGAATTGGGGGACGAGGATCCCATCTTCGTTCTTGGTTTTAATGATGACAACAAGGCTCCGGGTAAAGTCATTCGTCATCAACTCTTGTACGTCTGCGGCGAATGCGGCTTGAGTCTTTCTCTTGGAAGTTGGTGGTGGCTTGGTACTCGAGGCGCCGGCAGGAGCAGCGTTAATATCGTCTTCGTCGTTCTCGTATAGAACCTGGGCTATTGCAATGCTGTCGGGTTGTGAGAAAGTATTTCGCGTAGTTCAGGAAGTACGAACCCTAGTTTCAGGAAGTGTTGTTCTGTTCGGAGGCTTATCTTCATCAGTAAGAAAACACGACGCGTCAGGTTTCTACTGACCTTGATGACAGATCCCTGAGTAGAAGCACAGAGTCACGAAACGAGTTATAGACAACTAGCAACTCGTCCTGTTTAATTGTGATAAATGCAGAGCGTATCCATTTGGGCGCTTTAGGCTGCGATAATCGATCCAGTAATTTTAACAGATCATACTGTCTGTAAATACAGCTCTCCGCGACCAATGTGATTGATGGCGGTAATGACCCTATTTCAGGGAGTGTCGAATGACATTCCTCTAGTATAAGATGGATGATTTGAACCTCCGTTTGAATCCTTTTCAGGGTTCTGGTGCTGTTGACATAGTTTTGAATAAGCAGAAGACCCGAGGCAGAAAATGAGGCGAGCGACGTTAAAGTTGCAGCGAAAAGGAAAGGGTCCATGATCGGTGGTTGCTGGTAGATGGTAAAAGCTTGGAGGAAGGATATGTTTTTCTTTTTTTGCACCCAAGTGCTTTGATCAATGAGGCAGACCCGACCGGGTGCAAGCAGTCACTCAGGGTTTTTATAGCTCATTGGACCAGCATATAACTTGGAATGGGCTGAAAATAATGTGCATAAGGCGTTTTTCATGCACAGCCTATCTGCGGCCTCCAACATTGATTTATCCACTTACATTGAGAGCATTCCAGTCAAGTGCATACGCCGTCCAATAAAGGGCTGAGAGAATCATCGGTGGCGCAGTCCACACGACTGCCTGTTTCAGCCCCCAGATACCCTAGTCTCCTTCTATCCCGCCAACATTTCAGGTGATCCCTTTTCTCTTCAATTATTCATGCTTAAAACGAAGTAAAAGAAAAGTCACAAACAAATAGTATACAGAAATAATGACGGATGCACCACAGAGATATCACCGGCTCGCCAGAATTATGGAGGAGGATAACAATTTCGCCATCTTCCGGAGATTTGATGAGATCAATATCATACAGCTAATGGCGCTACAAGCAGAGCTTGTCGAGCTTCAATTTCGCTTTCAATTGAAACGCAAGCAGGATGACGACGAAGGACAGCTTTACTCTGGCAGTTTCCACGCCCTGCGACATTCGGCACCGGTGGAAGGGGACAAGGAAGCTCATAATGATGGCAATGATCAGTTGAGCCTTCTGAATACGATACGGTCAAAGGTTATCGAGTATAGTGAGTTTTCATCTTCCCTGTACAGTCTAATCTAACAAGCCAGACACTCTACTTCTTCAAGGTATCTATTCTATTCACTTCCACAACTACCCTATGCAGAGGACTTACTGGGAATGAAGTCGCAGAATTATCAAAATTACCAACCCCCCAAAAGTCGCAATTAGAAGCCTTACAAGATTGGCTCACAGACCCCAAAGGCGGCGACAACTTCACAGCAATAATGGGGGGCACCGAGCTTTACACCTGGAAACCAGAAGATATAACAAAATACATCTCGCTCCGCCAACCAGCTGAGGACTCCGACCCCTTCACCAAATTCATCATGGGCGTCATGGCCCGAGTATTCCATCGTATCTTCAGTCAGAAGATCAAGACTGGTAGGATTGTCGACGTCGAATCTGGATTGACATCATACTCAGACTCCAAGCTTATCAAAGCGAGTAATCTGGTCGCTGTTATGGTATCGTCGGCACTTCCTGTCTTGACGATATTTGTTCTGAATACTCTCCCATCGACGACTCTGAGACTTGGTCTTACTGTCCTATTCACCGTCGTGTTTGCTGTGGTATTGGAGCTTTTCACTAGTGCCAAGAGGATTGAGATATTTGCTGCTACGGCTACGTGAGTATGCTATAACTTATTCGTGAACGAGGGCTAATATTTGATATAGGTTCGCCGCTGTTGAAGTCGTGTTTATCGGCAGTGCTTTAAACAGTAAATAAGGGCGAGCAGTGAGACGTTGTGAGTGTCAGGTCTCCCTGCCAGCAGATAATTCATTTATGTTAAACTACTGAGCGAAGAAGGGCTTGGAATAACTACTATTGACTGAAGTGATGTGTAAGAGGAGTTTATAATAGACTTCTTGTTCATGCACATAAACATCAGGGAAAAAGAAAAACACTTGTCAATTATCCTTCTCGAGAATTACTTTCAATCTGCCAATAGTCCATCTCATGAGAACTCCAATAATTATGCTAATTATCATCAATGCCTAATTGTCTGGGGAATTCCCACTGTCTAGGAAACTCCATTCCCCATCTCCCCATCAACTCTTTCAACTCTTCCTCGGTCCCGGGGACAACATTCACAAAAACCCTCCCACTATCACCCTCACTCATAGACGGCTCCGAATGCACAGCGCCGAATTCCCGTCCAACTTTAAACACAGCACATTCACCCAGTGCCGCTACCTCTGCACCACAAGGTCCCAGTGTGATGGCAAGTTCGCTGCGTACGGCCTCGGAGGCTGCCGCGCATGCTATGCATGTAAGGAATGAGCAATTATGCTCTGTACTTGTGGCGTGTCTGGCAGATTCTTGGGCATCCCGAGCAGAGGATTGATAACATTGTGGGATGAAGAGTGTTGATGGACCGAGAAGGGTGGTGCAGATTTTCCAGTTCGTCCCGTTATTCTGATGTGCCCTTGTGTATGATGATTTCAAGCCGAGCCGTGTTCCCGGTAGTGAGTCGGTGAAGAAGAGTTCGTCCGTATGCCATCTCGGACGGTCAAATTCGTGTGTGGGAGTCGAAGCTCGTATGGTGAGAAAATAATGCTGAAAGCCCTTTTCTAGAAGGACACTATTCGCGCGATTCAAGAAGGGAGTAAGTCTATTCTGGACAGAGCCTGTAAATGTCCTCGTTTCAAAATCTTGAAATGTTGATGGTAGACCTTCTGACGTGTCGATCAACGGACCACAGTGGGACCAATAAGCTGTCCGCTTGACAGCTACCTCATCTTGGCACTGGAACTCGTCGTGATTCGCAAAATTGAGAAAGCTGAATTCCTTGTCAAAGGCCGCCTCAACAGCTGCCATCTTGCAGTTGTTGTTTGAGTAGGATTGAAAGAACATGAAAATGCGGTGTTTCGTTTGCTGACGTGGTTAGTCATCATTGATGAAACAACTGGCGCGCTGAAGATTCCGCCAGGGCTGACGAGCCAATCGGTTTCCTTGTGCGGAGACGCGTGGTCTTTGTTGGTTGAACCAACAGATTGATATCAGGTAAATTTGGTGTTGTGTTTCAGATAGATTATCTAACCGGCTGTGGCGGCTACCACGAGTAATAATGATGTGGATTTTATGTGGTTCTTACATGGCTGCGTACAGACCAACAACACCTCCAGCTCCAATAAGGACAGCCCTGACGAGATTAAGCCAACGAAACCTCTCCAACAACTGTCTGATTTCCTCGTCTTCTTCCTCGGTCGATTCATCCTTCGTGCGTTCTTGTGGCCCACTTAAATCCGTGAATTCATCGCCTTCACCACTACCCATGATAGAGTCGAATGCACTTCTATCAGTCTTTCCACCACCTGCCTTTTGGCTCCTTGCGCCACCAAGTTGATTATTTTTCTTGATAAGAGCAAAGTTGGTAGGAATCATCAGTTGAGTAAAAGGCGCGATGCCAAACGCAAGTGCTGCAGCAAGTAGAAACCCATTTGCTTTAGGTGTATTGGTCGAGATTGAGTATAGGGTGGAGCTGCCATTGCTGGCTGATGCAGAGTATATGAAACCGATTGTAGAGAGAAGGGAAGCGGTGGGGAAGACATGGGAGCCGCGACTGAAAAGCCATCTGATGGAAGGAAGGGAGCGTGAAGCAGGTTGGGATTGAAGTTCGGGGATGTCAAAGAATGTCAAGGTGGCGATACCGCCTGAGGCGACGAGGGAGGTTGCGATTGAGAAGACTTGGACATGAGACATGATGAAACGGTTTACTGATGTGTAGATGTAAGCGATATTTACTAGTTTTAGTAAAAGCAAGTGAAGGATGAGGTCAGTTGATATATATCTTTTTCGATATGGATGACGTAGATGGATTCATATGAAAATGACGTCCAACACATGTGTCGGCATTTGGCGAATTTCCGCTTCTCCGTCCAGTATGCACCAGGCGCTAAACCTTGATGAATGCCAACAAGGTAACTCTTTCATTCAAACAGCTTTCATCATAGACTCATGTGACGGGATGTACTTTGTATCGGTGTACTGGGATCTGTGCCGACTTTTCGACTTGAAGCTGGTCCTACACGCTGCGAACACCGCCCACTGAACATTCCTACCCAAAACTTGAAGTCAGCTGAGACGCTGCCATCACCGTACGAAAATATCAAGTTGCAGGTATTATAGCCCATAAGGTCACAAAACATAAAGATAAAAGGGCTGGTGAGATTTAAGCCTGTGATTAATGCTGCCATAAGCCAATCCTCGCAGACAGTGAAATGTAATTGGCCGGTACGGGCAAAGCAGTCAGCCGCCAAGACTTGCTGTATGAAGAGTCCGCAGGACCGTTGGACACGATGCTAATCTTACATCTTTTGAAAATTGCTCTCCGCTGACATCTTCTCGCAATCATCGCAGCGCAATAACAGCTTCCTTTAAACAGATTCTGCCATGGCGGAAACAAAGAAGTCGTCGAAGCCGAGGCTGATCTACCTCGCGGTACGTCCAACCCTCTTAACCTCAGAAACCTTCCACTGACATATCACCCAGCACTCCCCAAGCACCCAAGGAGTCCTATGGCTCCTAGAAGAGCTCAACGTAGATTACGACATAACCAAATTCGACCGACCTGTCACCGAGCGCCAACTCGGCATGAAAGAAACCCACGTCCAAGGCCACGCACCCCAACTCATTCTTCCCGACGGTCGCGTAATCACTCAAATGAGCGCGTGCATGCTGTACCTCGTGCAAACATACTCTATCCCTCCAGCCGACCGCCTTCGCGAAGATTATCTCATCAGTCTCGCGGTCGGCGACATCATTGCGCGACTAGGAATAAAGCACCTCTTCTACGTTCTCCCAACCCAAGTTCCCTTCCCGTTAAGCCCGATAGTAAGGCTACTGGGCTGGGGTTTGAACAAGGGCTGGTTGAATGAGGAGGTTGATAATGCGCTGCAGGTTGTTGAGAATGAACTTGAGGGAAGGGATTATTTGATGGGTAGTGAACTTTCACGGGCGGATATTGCAGTGAAAATGGGGGTGGATTTGGCTGTTCATCCCAAAATGGTTGACTTGGCGAAGTTCCCGAGGTTGAAGGAATGGTATGAGAGATGTGAAGCTAGACCTGCGTGGAAGAGATCCTTGGAAGTAGGAATTGGGTATGAGCTTGATTGGGCTAAGAGATACAGGGAGAGTCAGACTGGATCATCATGGAGATGGCCTGTCGTCGCACTGGCTGGTGCTTTTGTTTCCTACGCATATTTCTACGGTCTTAACTAGCAATAATATATCTATCCCTCCCACAAATATTCCTGCTCGACACCCGGTATCAACCCCTTCAAAGCAACCCCATAATCCCCCCGATTCGGCATTCTCATTAAGGTATGAATATGGAATTTCGCCGGCTCCTCATTGTTCAAAAAGACTCCAGAGTGATGATCAAACTCAAAGATGATGACTGGACTTTGAATCCTGTAATAAAACGGGTCATGTTCTTCATACCCACCAATCCAGCAGAAATACGTCTCATGGAACCACTTCTCGATTTTCTTGAGGTACATCATCCGTGCCTGGGTGGGTAGGTATAACAGGAACTGGTTTGCAATTTCGAGGATGTATTCTTGTTGCGTGGTGCTCATTTCGGATACGAGAGTTCCTTCGTATGGAACGATTCTGTTATCACGGTAGGCGCCGCATAAATGACGTTGGTCATCGTGGTTCCAGCGCTTAGGCGGCATAGCTGGATCTTTCATGAGCTTGTACACCTGCGCGATTTTCTTCTTCTCGTCTGGAAGACTCTGCATCAATCGCAAACCTATTTCTTCTTCTCGATGTAAGATCCGTGTGCCTTTATAAGGACCCTCGTCGATCAAATTGGGTTCTGCTCCAGTGAACCAAGGAGAGACGACAATCTGTGTTTTATACAGAAATATGTTCAAACACAAATGATGGCCGTAAAAGGAAAAGCCCCACGGTCGCTCAGTGGATGGTTCGCCGAAAAGAACAAAATTGTAGGAATATTCGTTCATGATGGAGGGTGTTTCGACGAGTTCGCCGAGGAAATGGTTCACGCGCATTGCGCCGAGGGCCTTTTCGTATCCCTCTGGGGAGAGGGTGACTTCCAGGATTCCAAGCACTTTATTTCGGACATCGGTGGTGACCTCGTCAAGACGGATGCCTTTGTCGCTGAGTAGAAATTCGGGATTTGACCAGCTGCGCCATTCGGGACTGTCAATGTGATAAAATGTCTTTTGCTTCTGGTCTTCGGTCAGACTATTGCAGAGACTATTGGCAGCGTCAACGATAATGTCGACAGGAATGCCTTCATCTTCAAGCTCAAAGATACCCTCTCTTACAACACCTGAGATCGTTAGTCGGGTTATGTGAGACCGAGGGGTGGAATGAAGTACCATCTGGGGTGATGCCTTGGTAAGGTTGCTGGAATAGCTTGCGCCAGTGCAGCCATAGACCATGAAGCCAGGGCGGTTGTGCGTTCTGTTTGAAGTTCTCGGCGTAAGTGTGCGCGTCGTGCTTTTTCATGTCTTGGAATCGGGGGGTGTTGAGGTCGGGGAGGTACTGGCGAAAGCCCTCACTGTCGCTTGATTGCGCCGCCATGTTGGGTACTGTCGGGTTGCTTCACGGCAGATGTGTTGAAACGGTGGGTTTATAAAGCAAAAAGAAGACTTCCACGACGTTGACTGTGAATGAGTTCAACCATGAGGCAATCTCATTTGTGAATGGACTTCTTCTCAAGACGAAGACGGATATATCTTTCGTTTTCAGAATCTCACTTCCGTCTCTACGATCGCTGATTGGTTCGATCCACAATGTCCGATTTCACCCCGCGTTGAAGTGCGGGGGATTGCCGCCCGAGGTCCACAACCTCCGATGTAGGAGACTCCATGATAAGAGACGTAAGCATGGCGAGCAAGACGTTAGGAAATATTCACCAAAGTCCTCATTGTTACTCTTCATTAATAACATAGGCGATCAAAATGGCTTCGTCATCGTTCAAGCGTAAGTAACCATCCCAACCAACAATCGAGGCAGTTCTGATCATGATCCAGGTCTTGTGCGGTTCATCCCCAAGTCCGACCCATCAACTATCCTGATCGGCGAGCCAACACAAGAGGACTTGGACGTCGGTCTTGCGACTCGCGAAGGAAAAGATGTCACCGTAACTGTCTTCTCCGGAACCTCCGTCCTATCTCCAGGTTCTCGCACGGACAGAACCGAGTCTGTTGAGAGGATCTTGTCGCCTTTAGCACAGGAGGAGGTTGGAACTATCCGCTGCATCGGCCTGAACGTAAGCTACCCTCGAACTACAGTCTGGTCCTCGTTAATGAGATAATAGTATGTCCAGCACGCAAAAGAAGTAAAAATGGACATTCCCACCATCCCAACACTGTTCCTTAAACCAAACACAGCCCTAGGAAATCCCTACCCATCACCAACCTATCTCCCAAAAATTACCCAAAACGACGGAAGTGGTGATTACGAATCCGAACTAGCAGTCATCATCGGCAAACCAGCCAAGAACGTGTCTGAAGAGATGGCCATGGATTATGTGCTCGGTTATACTGCCGCTAACGATGTATCGAGTCGCGTTTCGCAACTCAATCAGAGCCAGTGGTGCTTTTCTAAGGGTTTTGATGGGGCTTGTCCTATTGGTGAGTTTGCGTCACTGATGGTGGAAGACATGCTGATGTGTTAGGCCCTGCTTTGGTTTCAACGTCGGCTATACCGGATCCCTCAAAGTTACATATCCGCGGATTGAAGAACAGCAAGGTTTTACAAGACTGTTCACTTGAGTAAGCTTCCCTTCAACCACTTACCATCAGCCACTAATCTTGTACAGCGACCTCATCTTCACCATCCCCAAGCTCGTTAGCTTCCTCTCCCAAGGCACGACACTCCCAGCCGGCACAGTTATCATCACAGGTACACCCGCAGGCGTAGGAATGGGAAAGAATCCCAAAGAGAATCTTCAGGCTGGCGACGAATTTAGAGTTGAGATTTTGCCACATATCGGAACATTGGTCAACACATTTGAGAATGAAGAATAGGTGGCTGAAGCCAATATCCAAGGTTCTTCACGACGTAAAGGGTAGAGATGGGATTGATATGTAAGGTTCTCCGCTAGGGCTGAGAAGTAACACAAAACTCAAAAAGGTCACCCAAGAGGGAACTCTGCAATAAGCTTTATTTGCCACGTCGACAGTTGGGGAGGGCCGTAGGGTGTCGGAAGATTTGGCCACCTAAATCATCGGGAACGAACTATTTGAGTCACCTTACGTTCATTTAGGTCACCAACTAGGGCATTTTTACTCCCGTATCCTAATTCTTAGACATGAATTTCGTCCCAATTAACTAAACAAGGTAGAAATGTCATAAGACTAGAACAGTGAACCTAAGCCTGAGTCCCTAAAAACGTCTGATCGTTCATCCCCAATGGCTGAATAGGCAGCACAGCCTCCCTCTTCAGCCAATCCTTGATCTTCTCAAGACTATAGAAGTCATTTTCCCGACTTCCAACCGTCATTTCCTCGACAGGCTTCGCCCAACCCGGCGTCCCAAGTTTACTCAGCTGCCCACCCTCCATCGTGCACGAGTCAAAGTCGATGATGACCGCGGTATCATTTGCATCCATCATGACATTGGAAGGACTAAGGTCATTGTGTGCGTAGCCGAGGTTGTGAAGATGTGTCAAACCGGCCTTGATATCCTCCATGCATTTGACCGTATTCAAGGGGATCTTGGATTGCACCCGTTCTAGTAGGGTGAAGGTGTATTTTCCGTACATAAGACCGACGATGCGGCCGTTGTGAACCACGCAGCCCCAATACTTCGCTAGATTCGGGTGGGGGTTCGCGAAGAGGACCTCCCCAATGGCCGCTTCATCCGATACCGATTTCGCGAGGGCGGTCTTATCGCCTAACGTGCTGTAACCGCAAAGTGACACCCTCTTCATGTAGGTATATGGCCGGACCTGCGGCGGGGCGACTTTGAGATTCGCGGTGTACTCGGGGCAATAATGCTCGACCGGGATGATAGGGCTCGAATGGACTTCGTGCACAGATATCCTCATGAAGGACATCATGAAATTGGAGAACTCGGGGGGGATTTGTTGTAACGTCCGTGGACGCATGTCGACCTGTTGCAAGCTGATTCCACATGGGTTGAATCCAGGGCCCATATATCTGTACAGGCTACAGATAAAGAAGTGCTCGTTATCAATGCTGACGACTATCTCGTGATAGCGGAATGTCCCGTCGTCCATGCATCGGTCGGTCATATCGACAAATCTCAATAGGGGGATTGGCAAATGGCTGTAGTCCCATCCGTTCGGCTGTACGCCGGCAGGTTGTACGGCGCCAAGTTGCATGCTGCCACCGCTAGTACGTCGCGAATGCGCCGGGGCGAGAGGGCGAAGGGGTGCCATGACGAATGGTGCTTGATGTGAAGGTTTGATGTGATGATGTTTGAAAGTTGGATGTTTGGTGTAAAGTAAAGACTTGCTTGATGTGTGTGTGGTTGATGTTGGTTGAATGAAGAGAAGAAGACGGGAAGGAAGCAAGGAAGCAAGGAAGATACTTTATACTCAGCTGAAACCTTAGTGTAGATTAGGATAAAATAAAAAAGGTTCCGTGTAGGCAGACGGAATTTCTTATGATTCTTAGACTTCCAAAATAAAGTATCATAAAGGCTCGACCCAATTATTTCGTCTCTTATGCTCGGTGGCTGACTCTGACGGCAAGCCCAACGTAATTATCATCGCAGGCAAGTAACATATTAGAGTCCCAACAACCGTCGCCTGGTAATGAGTAACCATACCAGTGACTATAATCCAGAGCCTACATCAAAATGTGCGTGTTGCTTTTGAACGAATTTGATTTGCCTCCTGGAAGTGACGCAGCAAGGTTACCACCTCAACAGTATAACGCTACCCAATCATTGTATTCCAACGTGATCTATTTTTCGGTCCATCGGTAGTGCCTCCGAGTTTAACTAAGAGCACCAAGGTTCAAAGACATCCATGGACCTGGATACAGCAGCGATGTTCGGCGTCACCCCGCATCCATGCCGGAAATACCGATCATAAGTGGACAGATTATATCCGCAACACCTTAAAACGCAACAAATCCCTCCTTCAAACTCAAGCACCAGTCATTACCCCACCCATACGCCTCGAATAATGACAACCAGAAAAGGACCATTCAGGCTGGTGACAGTCAACACCGCGCCCGAGCGCGCAAAGCGTCTCATCGGTCGTCTCATCACCGAACTCCAAGATGATTACGAAATAATCCACGTCGACAATTGTTCAAGTACGTCAACCAAAACCCACTCTTCCACTATACTAACAATCTTACTGTAGGCATCGATGAAGTTATTCCCAAAGTCACGGAGCATAAACCTGATGTGCTGGTACGTCACCTGACCCATAAACTCTGGTGCAAAAGTCTAATGGACAGTTCTCCGCTTCTATGTGGTCACCTGAAGAAGCAAAGCAAATTCACGAAATGGCAAAGTCTATCGTGCCGGATATAAAGTTACATGCGATTCCGACTGGACTTCAAGTGGAGAGGGGCCCAGATGCTATTGTGGAGTATCTTGTTGAGAAGGTTCCGCCTCTGCTGGACAGCTAGTTACCTCACAAGAGAAAAGACTTGGAGTGAAGGTTAAGCGCGCGGATGTGGTACACGCCTTTTTATTTGAGTTGCGTTTCACTAGCCGAGAAGCGTGAATACCAATCATCTCCATCCTCCTGATTCTTCAAAAAGCCTCCCCACTGCTCGTCCAACCGCAAGAAGCTTCCTATCGTGATACCTCGGCGCTACAAGTGACAGGCCGATGGGCATACCGTTAAACCCAACAAAGCCCGGAATGTTAAGAACCGGAACATGTAGAACCTGTACCCATCAGTATGACTCACTCTGTAAAGGGAAGTACTTACCGTCCATATCTGGCAAAATGCCGCACTTCCGGTACTTTCAATGCCCTCAGGCGCTTCATCCGGTACACTAGGCGTCAATACAGCGTCGTACTGTGAAAGCATACTATCCACCACCGGCCTTGCAGCTGCGATATCGTCGAACGCCTTCACCTGTGCAGCGCGGGTGATTTTCATTCTGTTCTCCACATGACCGACCAATTGGTCTGCGATGCGCGTCTTGTCGACTCTGTATTCTGGTAGAAATGCTGTTCGTCCATCGGAGTTGAAGATAATGTTGTACCAATTCGGTAATTCCTGTAGAGAGTCTGGGAACTCAATTTCATCCACTGTAGCACCCTCCGCGCGAAGGAGTTCGATGGCTCGGATCATAGCGTCTACAAGGCCGTATCCAGCTTGTGACCAAACCATAGTCTTGCAGATTGCTATTCTAGCTCCTTGAAGTCTAAAGTTAGGATTTGGCGGCTCATCATCCTCCAGCGCAAAGACGTCGGCGAGTAAATCCAGATCCTCCACACTTCTCGCATAAAACCCCAACGTATCGTTAATGATGGAGAACACCTTCTGTCCTTCTCGAGAGATAGAGTTCCAGGTTGGCTTGAACCCGTAAATACCGTTGAAAGAAGCGGGACGGATTGTACTTCCTCCAGTTTGTGTGCCGAGGGCGATGGGTGCTTGGAAGTCTCCTACAACTGCACCTGATCCAGAGGATGAGCCGCCGGGTGTTCGTGAGCTGTCGTGAGGGTTTGTGGTGGGTGGACCTTGGGTTGTTGCTGCAAACTCGGTGGTTGTCGTTTTACCGAGGATTAGAGCGCCTGCTTTGCGGAGGATGATGATGCTTGCTGCGTCGACTTGGGGGGCGTCGCCTTGATAGAGGGGAGAGTTGAACTGGGTGGGCATATCTATCCACGATCAATCATTGGCATTCCCAACACTGGCTGCAAACTGACTCACCTTTCGTATAGATGACATCCTTGACAGCAACAGCAACACCATGCAACGGCCCCCTCTGCTCCATCGGAACCTGATCCAACCTTCGCGCTTCCAAGAGGACCTGCTCAGGATTGATATAAGCCCATGCTTTCACAATTGGATCGCGCTCTTGGATGCGTGCTAGAAGAGACTGCGCGTATCCTTCCACTGAGAGATCCCCCTCTCGAATCTTGGCGATGACTTCCGTGGCCGTCAAACTGTAAGATTCTGTAAACATGATGAAGATGAGAAATGATCAAGTTAATATTGGAAAGATTCAATTGAGTTTTAGTGGAATAAATGTGATCTGTCCTCCTCAAAGATCTGCGTTGTTTCTGCTGACCCTTGGTCGTGAGCTGACATAATGGCTTCTCCACAGTCGTCACCTGAGAAAAGCCAAGGACGCTAGGCCGGCACACTATCACCGACCATAACTACAGTGGATCCTCAAAGATACAGACATCATGAAACAAGAACCTGATTTATACTGGATCTCTTATCTATGCCAAATATCCTTTCCTGTATGGAAACTGATCTCTAAATACCTCAGCAATCTGCGTCCTCGTAGCAACCCAAACATCCTCTTTCTGCGGAATATACTCCATGAAGTCCTTCAAAGCTTTGAATCGGCTGGGTCTACCGATGATGCGGCAGTGTAAGCCTATTGTCATCATCTTTGGTTGTTCCTCTTTTCCCTCCTCATACAACACATCGAAGGCATTCTTCAGGTGGGTGTAGAACGTACTCGGATCGCTGAAGCCGGTTGTAATGTGGAATTTGAAGTCGTTGCAATCGTAGCTGTACGGGATCATGAGACACCCTTTTGGATCTGGATCATCGCGCTCGTGAGATAGGTCGGTCCAATATGGCACGTCGT
The DNA here is from genome assembly GCA_004366955.1 of Fusarium humuli. NCBI lineage: Eukaryota > Fungi > Ascomycota > Sordariomycetes > Hypocreales > Nectriaceae > Fusarium > Fusarium humuli. The sequence continues at coordinate 181,935 of QHKN01000091.1, read as the reverse complement.
CGGCGTATGTATCGCTAGCCCAAAGTAACTCTTCACCCATTTCTTGATAAACCTGCGGTACCAGAGTTCGACTTCGAGGTGATGGTCGACCATAGTACCATCCCTTGGGCGCATACCCCGTCAGATCCTTAAGACTCACAATAGCCCTCTTAATATCCTCCTTCTCCTTCTCAACAGGCCAGTCATGGTGATCTACCCAGCGATATCCATGTGACGCAATATCATGCCCTTCTTCAACGCAACGCTTCGCCACTTCAGGTTGTTTCTCTAACGCTTGAGCCACACCGTACAGAGTGAATCTCATGTTATTCTTGTTGAAGAGCTTGAACAATCTCCAGAACCCAACTCGCGATCCATATTCGTATTCGGATTCGGCGTTGTAGTCTCGCTCGTTTATGCGACCTGTACACGGAAACTCGCGAAGGATTGATTCTGAGACGCCATCCCCATTTTGGATCGAATGCTCGCCGCCCTGAAGATTCTTGGGGTCAGTAGTTGAACTTTACCAATGAATCCTGGACTCACCTCTTCGTAATTAATGACAAAGGAGACAGCGACTTTTGCGTTGTTGGGCCATTTCAGCCCTACCAGTCCCTCCTCTCCATATCCTCGAAAGTCTCGAGGGAAGTTGTAATCAGGGTCTGCAGACATCTTGAGTTCGTGGTGTTTTGACACTCTCTCGGAGACTTGGCATTATAAGTACTCAGCCCTGATTGTAATCAGTCGTTTCTGCCAAATAAAAGAACGTCATAATCATCACAAATATGATAAACAATATCAGTCATAATGTCTCAGGTGGCTGAATGATTTCCCGCTTACGCATCCTTCAGTGCCAGCCGAGTCACTGATAAGGTTATTTCGTCTCCCATCACCAGCCAGTCTGGGAAAGGCGTCATGTACTCCGAGTCAGGAACTTGCAGGAAGACCCGTTGTGATAGTTAATGGTGGGGTTCGAGCAGTGACGTAGCGTAGCGTTGATGCGCATAGCAGAGGGGTTCTTATCTGTTATCTGCCAGATGCGATAAGATAAGGATTTGTGACTCCAGGGTATCGTTGTGCAGAACGAGATGCATGGAAACCTTTACTGTTTGGAACAAGACTACTTTATTGTAAAAGTATGGTGGCTGTTTTGAACAGTATTTTTTGCAATCGAAGCCTTTCTTTTTGCACCATGATTGTGCTTGATAGGCGATTGTCGCTATCACAGTGCACAGTATGCACATCTCCAAGCCCAAACATGATAGACGGAACGCCTGTTTGTAAAAGCGCATCATTGTGTTTCTTCCAATATTTGACTAAACAAAACAGTCTCGATGTTAGCTCTGATATCGTGCGCAATCCGATAAAGATCGCCGTGATGCACATCCAAAAGTTGAGACTTCTAAAATGCCACGCTCGACTGTCTGACAGTGATGTCCAATACGAAGCAAATCATCACACAAGCAATCATGTCGTGTGATCCCAGCAAAGCACAGAATCACTCCCGGTCATAAAGTATAAATATCCCTAGTATCCTTTCCAAACGAAGAGCTCTCCATGCCCAAGAAAGAATACTAAAAATTAAATACCAGAAACAAACAGTAACTTCAAAATGTGCCAACACGAGAACTCGACCAAGCCCGCAGCCGGCGAAGATCGCATCCTGGTCAACTACTGCGAGTGGAAGTTCAAGGGACCAGGTTTCAAGACCCTCACAAAGGTCTCAGATTGTGGGTCTACAACATGTTACCACTCAAACAGCTATGTGGAGCCAAAGGAGCCCACGCCCAAGTCATAGGGCAGGCAGGCAGGACAGTGAGGCAACTCGGACTATCAGATACCGGTTTCAATTTTATCCAGGTTCAGCGTATAGATGTTCTTTGGTAACTCAGGGAGAGAGAAGTGAATGGTAGTAGCTGAGACGCCGTGCTAGCTAGCTGCATCGGTGGTTACTGAGATAAACTTCAAGGCATAAATTTGCATTCTAATATCTTTACTTTCATCGCAAGATTGTGATTTGGGAGATATCTGACAGATACGCCAAGAAGAGCCAAGGCAAGGCAAGAGACTTGAGACATATCCTGAACCACCTTTCTCAATGGCATAGCGAATCTGCGGCAACGGAATGAAGTAGACCTTAGATGGAATTGTGCTTACCAAGAGGGATGTCAAGATATCCAAATAATATTGCTATTCTACATGTGCCTTTTCATTTCTCATGGTAAATATATTGTTGGTAACATTCATCCACGATGGAATGCGCCCACAGCACGCATCAACTTCGTGTCCACTTCTCGTGAACCCGCGTTCTCTGGAATGCTACCATGGAATATTAGACACGAAACAACACGAAAATAAAACTCAATAGTTCCAAAGTCGATTACAATGAGGAGAGAAGGAGCAATGTTATTTTATGATGCAATTTTGAGCTATTCAAGTACAAAATTCTCAAGTTAGTGCTCAGGAGAAGCTTTTTGGGAGGTTGATAATGCTTTGTACCTCGAGGAACAAAGTCATACGCAAACTGAACAGAGAAGTCGAGATTCGTAGCATATTTTGAGAGTAGAGACATCGTAGATTCATAGATTTCAAAGCAGATGCTGAGAAATGCCAATACTCGGTGAAAGATAATAACGTTGACAAGAACAATAGACGATTGCAGATACAATTTCTCATTTTCAACTTAAAATTTCTTCGTCGACAAGGTAATTACCCATGGCTCGGCCCTTCGCCTTTAACTCTTTAGCACGAGGCTTTGAAATACATCGCGAAGGATTTCGGATCCTTCCAGGCTTACAAACCCAATCTCTGGCGCTAACGACGATGATTGGTTGAATAAGGCGAATGGTAACTGGATCGACCGTCAGCACTAACCCGAGCAATTTGTCATTGGCTAATCTTGGATCGACAAAGGGTCTTTTGGAGTTACGGGAATAGATGGGAAATGTCGTGATCGTCAACTTCCGTCAATGTATAAATGGTCAAGATGGAAGACGTTCTTATTAACCAACGAACTCAACCATTCAGTCTCATCTCATCCAACATTTGGTATCTCCACAACATAGAACCGCCCTTTATAGATCAATTATCATGTCTTCTTACAAGAACATCGCCATCGTTGGTGTAAGTCACCCTCAATCATCCACCTCTACACTCACTAACACCTTCAAGGCCAGCGGAAGCACAGGCAAAATCATCCTCAACGCCCTTACATCGACCAACTTCACGACCACCGTTCTCGCTCGCAAAGAAAGCAAAGCAACTTACCCCGCAAACGTGAAGGTCCGTCCAACGGATTTCTCCGAAGATGATCTCACCGAAGCTCTAAAGGGCCAAGACGTCCTCATCTCCGCTTTGGGCGTCGAAGGCTTCGATCAACAGCATAAACTCGTTGACGCTGCTGTTAGCGCAGGAGTTAAGCGCTTCTTGCCTTCCGAGTTCTCATCTAGCAGTGAGGATCCGGCTGTGTTGGAACTCTTGCCGCTTTTTGAGGTGAAGAAGAATCTGATTGAGTATTTGAAGAGCAAGGAGAAGGATGGGCTGAGCTGGACTGGTCTTGCGACCGGTTTGTTATTCGACTGGGTAAGTGATCCTCACAAATGACAAGGAAACATAACTGATGATGAGCAGGGTCTTGCGAATGGTTTTCTTGGCTACGATATCAAGAACCGCACCGCCAAAATCTGGGATGACGGCAACAAGAAGTTCACTTTGACCAACGAGGAGCAACTCGGCCAAGCTGTGGTTTCAACCCTCCAACATCCTGATGAGACGCGCAACCGTTATCTATACGTCTACTCCGTCGTTACCACCCAGAACGAAATTCTGCAATCTCTTGAGGAGGCTACTGGAGAAAAGTGGAAAGTTGAGAAGACGACTACTGATGCAGAAATTGCTGAAGCCAGAAAGAGACTAAGCGCAGGAGATTTCAGCGGTGGATTCATTCTTGTTCATGCGCTTACTTATGGAAATACGGAGGGTCTGAGGGCCAATCACGCTGAGGAGAAGAACTCGGGGAATGATATTTTGGGCATCGAGATCGAGGGTGTTGATGAGACTGTTAAACGAGTTGTTGGAAACTGATTCTTGTTGAACAAGCATTGTATCATCCTGCCATAGTTCCACTAGCTACCAAGAGTTCAAAAGACCAATCTTCAACCAAAAAGGGCCAGCAAAGAATCCAAATCCATCCATCGTCCTTATTCAAGCCATGCTACTGGCTTTCTTCACCAAGCTGACCAATTTATTAGGATCCGCTCCCATAACGTCATCGACTTTATTACCATTATAGAAGGCATAAAAGGTCGGCATAACCCGCACGCCAAGCTCTTGCGACACATCCTCAGCATTGTCAACATCAACCTTTGCAAATACAACTCCTTTCTGGGTGAAAGTATCGTCTTCGGAAAGCTTTTCGAAGATAGGGCTTATAGCTCTGCATGGTCCGCACCATTCTGCCCAGGCGTCAATGACGACAACTTGATTATTCTCGATGAGCTCTCTGTAATGAGCTATGTCTTTGATTTCGATGACGGGCATGTTGAGGGTATAGACGTATGTTGTGTTAAGGTAAAAATATGTAGCTTTTGTGTAATGTGGTTCTACATCGGTGGATGGAAGGAATAATGGTAGGAGAAGAGCAGGCTAGGATTTTATAGCTTGTGTGAGCTTGGATGAATGTGGGGTAAGAGCTGACGCCAAGGTCTTAACGTTGTCGTCATGATGCATCAAATGTCTTAGAATTTGTTGAGGTACTGGGCTGTGAGACAGCTGAAAGCCAGGGTCGCGCCCACTAAATATCATTAGTCTCACCGAAGGAGTCGCGGGGCCGATTCAGCTGCCTTCAAAACCTTCTTATTTAGAGCGACGGGTTCTTAGAATTTAACATGATTATAAAATCTTTGGATGCTTTTCCACTTCCTACCTATGAAATTAATATCTGAAATGGAATATTGTAATTCCCGTTGTAATATCTGTTGTTGGAGATTGCTATTGTATTTTCTACTATAGTTCTACTGGGCAAAAGAGGGTTTAAATAACCAATTTCACCCCATAAAACTCAACACAGAATCCATCCATCATCTCAATGACCTGATTACTTATACTCCTGTACCATGCGCTCCAATTTCGAGGGATCCGCCCCCACCACTTCATCAACCTTATCACCATCTTTGAAACACATAAAAGTTGGCATAGCCCGGATGCCATACTCTTGCGAGATATCCTCCGCTTGGTCAACATCAACTTTGGCGAAATAGATAGTGTCGGTAGCTTCGGACATCTTTTCGAGGACAGGGCTTATGAAGCGGCATGGTCCGCACCATGGTGCCCAGAAATCAACGATGACCACGTTGTTCTTTTCGAGGACGTCTCTGAACTCGGCAAGGTTTTTGACTTCGTGAACGGTCATTTTGAGGGTATGGATGAGAATGGCTTTTAAGGATGGTGGTATATGTGGTTAATGAAGTGTGGTTTGTGTGTCGGTGGAAGAGAGAGAGTCTGAGGGAGAGAATAGCCAAGGCTTTTATGCCTTTGTAAAGCATGTGAGAGCGGGGTCAAGGAGGAATCTGATCCCCGATGTCATCATGCATCAAATGTCTTACTTAACCTTTGTTGAGAAAAAGTAAGACAGTTGAAAGCGTGAGCTCAATGTGGACTGGATGATTTTAGTGGCGTCCACTAACTATCATTAGTCTACCCGAAGGCGCTCTAGGGCCGATCCAGCTGTCTTCAAAACCTTCCTATTCAAAGGGAATAGCTCTTGAGAACTTGACCTCATTTAGATGCTCATATGTAATATCTTCCTATGTTCCTATCCATGATAGAAACATCTAAAATAAAAGATTGTAGTTGCTCCTTTAACTTAAGTTATTAGAAACTGATTGCATGATGTTCTGCCACAATTACACCATCCACTAACAACTTCAATTAACCAATCTTCTACCATTGCAGCTAATTACTCCATAATTATCAATTTACCTTACTAGTGACCTCCAGTATCAGGTCCCTCAACGCAGGAGGATTCACCTTCTCTAATTTCTGAACAAGTTGACCATTATAAAACGAGAAGAAGGTCCGCAGAGCCTGGATTCCAAGCTCTTGAACAACATCTTCCACGCTATCGACATCAAGCCTAGCAAAAACAATTTCGCTATTGTGGTGTGTTTTAGCGAGTTCAAGGAAGATGGGGTGTATATCGCGGCATGGGTCGCACCAACCTACCCTGGCGTCGATGATGACGACTTTCTAGGATTGGAGGAGGGCTTTGTGATGAGCTAGGTCTGTGATGTAGGTGAACATCTTGAATAAAATTGAATTGAGTTTGGTTTGGAAGTTTGGTTGTTTTGACAATTGAAGTTGAAGAGGTTGGAATGGCAGGGTAGCAAGCGGTACTTTATAGAGCTCCACTCCCCGCCTCATACGTCACGATACGAAGTTCAACTGAGACATACTTGGCTAGCATCTGTGGAAAGAAAACCTCAACAAATAACAACTTGCAGTTAGTGAATACAATGGCGATCACATGTAACGGACCAATGTAAGCCTTAAGATCAAATATAGTGTAAGAAAGTGGGCTTTGACACTACTCATGGACTGCAAGTCTCATAGCTGTGGTTCCTATTTGTCCTGTGTAAAAAGTAAACATGTGATGTTCAGCATCTGTGTCCAGCTGTGTCTCATATTGGCGATACCGCCTTTCTGTCAGAACCTGATCCACATCGAACTTGACAAAGATGACTTTGTTCTTGTTGGATGTCTCGTAAGACACCTCTTTAAAAGAAAATTTATCGTAGGATTGGGTCCATGAGGCCGCAGAGTTCATCAAGATTGTTTGGTGAGAATCAACGAGATCTCTATACTGAGTTTGCCGTTAGTTCCGAGTACGGGCGTAGTCACAGTGGAAATGGATGTATTTGTATAGTGTATTGATAGAAGTAACTATTTCGGCAAGAGAACAAGGAAGGCTTTCATCCCACCACCATCCATCAGCTATCTTTACTGACCCAGTTTCAATCAGAAAATTCTTGTGAGAATGTAGTTACCCTCAACAATTAATTGGATTTAAGTCTCTCAGACGCGTACTCTACGCATGTCTTCAACTGTAATGCATTTTGCCCCACCATCGTATCTTCCGGCTCAGCATGTCCATTCCAAAACATGAAAAAGGCCAGTATACTGCGAACTGCAAGGACTGAACTAATTTCAGGCACCTTATCGAAATCAAACTTGGCAAATTTGACTTGGTCCCTAGTTTCCACGCAGCGCTTTTCGAAGACGGGCGTCATGATTTTCGAAGGACCGTCCCATGTTGCGTAGGCATTGGCGATGACGGCTGGGTGTTATTTGAGAAGGTCATCAAATTGAGACTTGTTTGTCATTTCTGTGATGGACATTTTGACAATATTGCTAGTTGGGATTAAAGATTCAAGTGTTTTGATAATGATAGAAACAAGTTGATTGAGGACTGATGGCGGGATAGCAGTACTTTTAAAGCTCTCTAGTCTCATACACCTTCCACGGTTTATTTACTTGATTCACTGCAATATGGCTAGTCAATGCAGGCTACAAGAAATCCCCAAACTCGATACATCCGAGTAGTATCAGACATAGCTATGCCAATCCGCTCCTAATAATACTTCTAAGGCGGTCACTCACGGTTTTGTTCCACATTGATACCTCGTCTGTCGTGCATGGCCCATGCTTCTCGCCGTGAACATACGTAACAACAATGATAGGACTTGCCATTTCCAATTATTCCACAAGATCATTGAACTCTTTGACCATAAACTTAGTAGAGATGCCTTTGTCGTGGTTGTAGCCTGCCCATTGCGCTAGTCTCTTGAACTCCTTTTCCAAAGCCTCGTTAGGCGGGACGGCGGTGTCTTAAGCGGCGACAATGACTACCGGGTACTTTTCGATGAGATCTTGCAAATCGGCCTTACTGTTAATGGTCCTGACGTACGTTCTGAGATATCGTCTCTGGTTATGAGAGATGCTTAGAGAAAGAAGTCCTGCGATCACCTCAACCTTGTTAGGATCAACTTGTCGTTCTTCACGGCAAACAATGCCTTCTTGATGTCTACCCTTCAAACTATGGGGTCTTAACCCTTGCATCGATGCCCAGGAATGTCAAGAGCCTGGTGGTGTTAAATACGTCAATAGTTCGGCTGGAAGTCTATATCAGCGCAAACGAGTGTTCACCTCACAAGACTTCTGAAAGTCGCAATGGATGGTGTAGATGGATCATGGATGTGATTGAGATGTGGCGTTCGACACCATGCGAAAGGTCCGTTCACCCCGTACATGTTACCGATGTCGACTGATATCTTACGGTGTCACTGGTGGAACTTAGCGACCATAGTATGCTCTTGAATTTCCTTTGCATCCTCGCGCATATACTAGATTCGGTGATACACCCAGCAATCATACCCCACGTTACCAATATCCACTCAATAAATCCAAACCAACAAAAGATATAACTCTGTCAATTCTCCGCCTACAAAAGCCTCTGGATTGCCCTCATCACAATGTCGTTCCATCTAGGAGGATCGAATCCCGAAAATGTCTCATCCTTCTGGCCATCATAAAACGTGATGATGGCGGCAACATCATTGATTTGGTAAGATTCCGCAAGTTCAAACAACTCTTCGACAATGAATTTGGCAAACACAACGCCGTTCTGGTTATAGTCTCGTTTTGAGTGGGCTAGCTTCTCGAATTCCATGTCCGCGGGTTCAAAGCCGACCGCCACAGCGCCGACGATGACTAACGGCCACTCCGTGATGAGCTCTTGTAACTCACCTTTGCTGTGGAGGGTTCTGATTGACATTTTGTAGTGGTCTTGAGTACTGAGTAGTGGGCTTTGGTAGTATGATGATTTGTTTTGATGGGCTTTGAAGGAAGTTGGGAGGGGATGCGATGGTGGGCTATATGCTACATATCTATGAACCCATCTACAGCCTCTCACGTCATGATGCGAGGTGTCTGAGATAAACAGTCTACGTAATGCCATGGGAATCGGAACTTTAAGGCCTCTATCTCATTCGAAGATCAGTTGCCGCCGGCAAAACAGACACTCTGTGATTCAAATGTCGTCAACAGGTCGGTAGTTCGCCAATTAACACCGCACCAAAGCTTATGTACAACAACCTGACGAAAGTTACAACGAATGGTAGTTTAGCTCGATGTAGCTATAACTTGAGGCTTGCATTGGCGTCTCGATAAGCGCTGACAGATGGCTCTGCTTAGCGGCGTAAAGACACTTTCCGAACCCCTCAGCCCGATACGAGCTTTCTAAACATCATAATTAAAGTCCAACTTTCTTCGCTAAAAGTCAGTGTCTGGTAAATGTCCATTTAAGCTTTTTAGAAGTCTGGTAATCAAGGCGTACATTTCAGATCTAGTAGATATCTCTCTTAAACGATTTGTTTGTTATGACTGTTTTGTTCTAGCTGGGGAGTTGAATTGGGGCATGAAATGCAGATGGTAGCATCAAAGACTACTGAAGCGGTTCCTCCCAGGGCCAAATGCAACCCGTGCTTAGATGCAACTCGACCTCGCATTGAGAGTTTGCGGGATTTTAACTAGATCAACCCGAAAACCGGTAGTTGGCGATAGTATGGATCCGATCAACCTTATTTTCTGCCGCCGGAGCGGGGTCACTCAGGCTATTGAACTTTGATTGCACCTTCCCCAGGTCCATACAGAATTGGTTTTCCGATCAGAGAGAACTCAGTAGTTCTTACCGCAAGCATCAAATGGCGGCTTGACTTGAGTGATATTCACTCTGACGTGACCCATGATGGCATCTTTGATCGAGGAGCTTTCGTGGATCTATCTTGCATTGATCCGAGCCGCATCGTAGAACTGGGACCTGCGATGTCTAGGAGGCTGACTCTTTATAGACTGATTTGCAAATGTCAAAGGAGATAAGCTATGGGTAATAACTAGTATACTCCCGATGAGGAGAATACCAGACCATGAATATAACTCTATCTCTATTCTACTTCTATAACATAACATCTATAATCAACTATCGAGTCCATTCCAAAAATCAGTAATCAGCCCAGCAACTTCCTCCGCTCTATCTCTAACAACTCCATGACCAGCCCCCTCAACAACAAAAACATTCTCAAACCCACACTTTGCAAGTTGCTCCTTACTAACCAAATCATCCTTCTCACACAAAACCGCAAGATTCGGCACAAGACATCTACCAGCCTGAGCAAACTCATAATGTGAATCCATAACACCGCCATCTCGGAATATCGCAACAACAGAAGCCACGTGTCCGGGGTGGTTGCGCATTTGCCAATCTCGTACAGCTTCAGCGACGATTTCGCCTTTTGAGACTCTTTCTTTCCAGTTGGATGGGACGACGAGATCGCCTCCTTCAAGGAAGTTGAGTATCCATTTTTGGGCTTCTGCCTCGTCGTCGCCGCGCTTGTGTTCGGCTGGGAAGATTGCATGTGAGTTGAGAAGTCCCGCTGGGGCGACGAGAGTGAAACTCTTGACTCTTTCTTGCCTCTTGACAACATAGCTAGCCGTGGTGGCTCCTCCAAAAGAGAAGCCGACAAGATGCGCAGAAGGCCAGTCGAGATGGTCCAGTAAGTCATCGATCAATTGATGGAACAAGCCTGGCTCATGAGGCAGAATGGGGGTGTCGCTCAAGCCATGGCCCCAAAGATCGGCAAGAACCATATGCGCGTGCGGAAAAGACTTCTCAAGAGCGCGCACAAGAGGCAACATGCCTAGCGCAGGGGTCTGAACTCCATGAATAAATAACACTCGATCAATCGGTCCCTTGTTCACTGAAGGAAATATCTCATAGTACGCTGCCTTGCCATGAGGGGTTTCCAGAAACTTCGCCGAAGGCAACAAGGCTCCAAAGGTCTTCACGAACTCCGCCTCCGGAGGTCCAGAAATTGGTTTCTCGTTAAAAACATTTGCGCCAGGCCGAGGAAGAACGAGTTCCGACATGATTGATAATGTTGTAGAGGTGAAGTCGTTGAGAGTGGAGATCGGACTATCTCGAACCGAAACCGCCGATCCTAACCGACGCTATCCAATGAAAACATCCGGGTTCTTCCCCGACCTGTCACCTCAGATCCAGATCTTCACCTTTAGGCTGTTAATTGACACCGAGATGGACTCACCGAATGATCCTGCGATTAGTGAAGCAGAGAGAAAGTATTTCTCCCCTCAATCCATTGCTTTAATCGCCTCCGTATCCCGATAATGACACTGATGGTTTGTCAGAAAACTCCGCAATCGGCTCTCTCAGCGCGCCTTCCGGCGCCGCCAAGCAGAATGTATCCGCGAACTACGCAACCGCGTAAACGCAGACCAAAGACCCGATAGCGAAAGAGTCGAAGCGCTTCAGAAGGAGAATAAATTGCTGAGGCAGCAGTTGATTGATGTGCAGACAAAAATGTCTAGGTTGTTGGCTTCGGTGCAGGGGTTGAGTGATAGTGTTGCTAAGACTTTGGATGATACTAAGGATACGTCGGGACAGTCGGATCAGGAAGAGAGAGATACTGGGCTAAATGGGGATTCTTCGTTGGATTTGGATTCTTTTGATGCTTCGATTTTGGATTTTGACGCTCCTTTTGTCTCAGATGTCAGTCAACCTCAGATGTTGACCACTTCATCAGCAGCACCAACGACAAACGGCCTCACTTCGGAGCTTGTCAACGTCACCGGCACAAATCCATTCTACTCTCAAATCCCCAACATATGGACCCACGAATACCAAATGGGCATCGATCCTTATCTTACAGCCATAAACGCATCAGCAGCATCAAGCCTTGTCCTCGGCAAAGACTATGCCTTCACCAATTCGCCTTTCTCGGATCACATTCAATTACTTCAGAAGATGCTGAAGAATAAACTTAACACTCTTGGTTTCGTACCTGAAGGTCATCATCCTGTACAAAGGTAAGTTTGTCGTCTTCGGAATGATTGAAAACTAATATATATGTGCAGCGTCTACCAACCAGTTCTCATGGTTCTGTCAATGTTCAACAGCATGACCCGTCCAGACGTAATGGCATGGTACGCCAAAACACGCTTCTACCACATCATCGAATTAACAGCCTGGCAATTATATCCGTCCCCAACAACATTCAACAAACTCCATCCTCGCTACCGTCCTACACAAGCACAAATCGAGAATCCTCACCCCGGAATCATCGACTGGATACCCTTTCCGTCAATCAGAGACAGATTGATCCAACTACACTCTGCAAACCCCCACATAGACCAGATCTTCTGCGACGCAGTAACAGGCTACGTCGTCGAAACACCAATGTCAGACCTAATCCTCGGCGCACCACAAATAACAGTCTACGTCCGGGTAACAGATCTAATCAACACAATGTCCACATCCACCGAAGAATCTTCAATCGCCATCCTCCCCGCACCAGACATTTCAACACTCTTCTCCTCACCAGCGTACGCAAGAGCAGCATTTAATAAACTCAACATGGACAAGGGAGCAGGATATTATAAAATCGACCCCGCCTTCTTCGAAAAGTATCCGGAACTGTGGGATCAGGGTAGTGACTTGACTGCATCAGGCATACCGCTGAAACCAAAGTTCCAGAAAATTCTGACTTACCCGAAACCGTTGGATCCATCTACTGTGGAGACTTATCGAAGTTTTATCGATTTTTCTCTTGATGCGGCGAATACGATTTCCATGGGGCCTGGATCATAAAGTGACACATCTGGTGATAAGATGCCCAGCAATGCGTACTAAATAAAACAACACTTTCGATCACACGAACTGTCATTCCTGGATCATTAAGACCTGGTGTTGTTACAACCGGGCCGGTGATGAACACATGATGTGTTTATTACTGGGGAAACCTTCGGGTGGTGTCATGGAAAACTGAGTAACGCGACCCCACAACAACGTTGACTAACACTCCACTTACTAACAACGCATCATCGAGTGGACCTCCAACAATCTATATAGAAACCACACAATTAGTGCAAAACTCACCACACCATTACCATCAATTGTTATCAAAATGCCTTCCCAAATACCATCTCCCGTCTTTCGCTACAGTTTTATGGACGATTACAGCGAAGGCGCCCATCCAGCACTCCTCAAAGCTCTTATCGCGAGTAACGCTACACAAGAAGTCGGTTACGGCAACGATACGTACTGCGCTCTTGCACGACAGCGAATTAGAGCGCATTTGGGTCGTGAGGATGTTGGAATATTCTTTGTGCCCAGTGGGACTTCTGCGAATGCGATTTCGATTGCGGCTTGTTTGAGACCGCATGAAGCTGTTATCGCTGCGAGTTCAGGGCACATCGTTACTCGCGAAACAGGTGCTGTGGAAGCAAGTGGACATAAGATCATCAATGTCGCGCCTGTGAATGGCAAACTTACGCCTCAAACGATCGAGCGAGCGCTGGATGACAATTGGCACTTTCCTCACATGGCGAAACCACGATTAGTATACATCTCCAACGCAACAGAGATCGGCACGATATATACAAGGGCTGAAATGGCCGCTATAAAAGAAGTCTGCGAAAAGAACGGTCTTATTCTATTTCTTGACGGCGCAAGGATAGGAACTGCTCTAGCCTCCAAGTCAAACGACATGAGTCTCTCAGACATCTTGTCTCTGACAGATATCTTCTGGATCGGCGGTACAAAGAACGGCGCACTACTAGGCGAAGCAGTAGTCGTAAAAGACCCCCGCCTCTCCTCCGAATTCGAATTCTATGTCAAACAACACGGTTCCCTACTCGCAAAAGGCCGTGTGATCGGTGCTCAATTCGCAGAACTATTCGACGGCGATCTCTACTTTGACTTGGCACGAAAAGCAAACCTGGCCGCGGAGTTACTTAGCAAGGGCATTGCAGAAGCAGGATATTCAGTCTATGCGGCTACGGAGACGAATCAGGTTTTCGCAGTGTTGCCGTTGGGTTTGATTACGGTCTTAAAGGAGAGTTTTAGTTTTTATGTGTGGGAAAAGTGTGGGGATGATGAAGCTGTTATTAGGCTTTTGACGACGTGGGCTACTGATGGGGGACAGGTTGAGAGGTTTGTTGAGGTTGTGCATAATTGGGGGGTATAGATTAAAAGTTTAGCTAATTAATAATTGTTTTAGTATTTAAAAAGACATTATTGCTTATCTTGAACAACCAGCTCGTGACAATTTGTTGCACCCTGTGGAGCATTTCAACACCGTTGAAGGAATAAACACCAAGAGACACGAGTAAGGACTTACGGTCTTTAACGGTCACATGTTTTTCGCGAAGGATTCGTGTTGGCTGAGTTAACATAACTTGAACTTACTCCCTTTGGGATAGTGCAATTAATCATAGCTGGAGTGTTCTACAGCACCCCGATACATCTGAGACATGACAGAACCCACTTTGAAAATACTCGAGTTTGCTACCCTGCACCTCCACGTGTGGTCAGCGAGCTGAGATGTCACTCGGAATATTCTTAAATTTGACAAGACCCTGAAGTTGGCACGAAAGGTTTGGCAATAACTGAACAGTTGGCAACAAAAGTAATTGTTTCATGCAATTACATGTATACACAATCCATGCATAAGCACCACCAGAATTCCAAACTATCGAAGGCGTCGTTCATCCAATCCACCATCCATACCCTCACAATCAAGCAGAGTCAAAACTCTTACCAGCCCGCTCAATGATTGGCGGTGGCTTCTCAATCTTCTTGCGAAGAATATGTCGCTTGATGAAGTACGGCAACCAGACCTTCGTCTCATAAGAGATAAACTGACTCGTGGGAACGGAAAAGACCTCTGCAAAAGTTGTTAGTTCAGGATACATAGTATAACGGAGGGATTCTTACGGTCGAGTTCTTCGAGAGTGAGTTGCTTGGTTTCGCGGACGAAACAAAAGATCATGCCCCAGGCGATCAGGTTCAGACCTGCGTAGAAGCCGAAGGCACCGGTAGGTGTCATGGCGGCGGTCATTCGAGGGAAGGTTAGACCAAGGACACCAGCTGTACAATGTTAGTATGTGTTTTAGTTTCTTGATGATGGATGCTTACCAAAGGTATTGTTGATGCAGACAGCCCAAGCCATGCCCTGCTCACGCTGGATGGTGGGGAATACTTCGGCAGAGTATTGAAACGCGACGGGGCCTTCACCCAAAGAGTAGGCAATTGTGAAAAGGTAAATGAACCTATTCAAGTCAGTGAGAGTCCTTGTAAGGAAGTGCCGAAGAACCTACAAGGCGACAGGTCCGATCTTTGCACCTTTGCTACCGTGGTCGTTGAGGAGCGACAAGCCGGCAGCGAGCAAGAAGACACACATAAATGGGAAGGTCTGAGACATATCAGTCGTGAATACTGTAGAACATGAGTAAAGTACTTACAGCGAGAGTGAGGGTGCGCCGTCCCTTGGTGTCAATGAGGAATAGAGTCGGAATGGTAGCGAGAACCTGGATAGCGCCATAGCCAAGGGAGGCGTACAAGGCCTGCACAGGAGTATATCCAGCTCTAACGAAGATGGTGGAACTGTAGAAGGAAATAACTCCAAGCTGTTAGTTTCCTCCACAATATTGAAGATTTTAACTTACTGTTGATACCACACATTTGCTGGGCAATCATAACCGTCGAGGCACCGTAATTCGCCCTCCTGATTCTCGGGACAGCAAAACAATCCCACAGACGTTGAAAATATCCTGCACCTCTCGCAACGGTCAATTCCTCCTCGTATATAATCCACGAGTAGTAAAAGTCCCTCGCAGCAATAATATCATGCGCTCTCAGTCTCTGCATGGACCTAAATCCCTTGGCATGCTTCCCATGCTTCATCAACCAACGCGGCGACTCAGGACAAAAGAAGATTCCTAGACCAAGGAGTAAAGACGGGATGAATGCTGAGCCGAGCTGAAGGCGCCACGAGATACGGCCTGTGTCTTTGACGATGACATTGGCGCAGAAGCCCAGGAAGATGCCGATGACGACCCACAGCTGCCAGAACATGACCAGAGCACCACGGATACGTGCTGGGGCCATTTCGGCAGAGTAGATCGGGACAGTGGCGTTTTTGGCGCCGATGCCAATGCCCATTACGAAGCGCACGGCGAAGAGGGTTTGCCATGAGTGGGTGAAGCCGGAGGCGATGGGAGTGGCGGTAAGACAGCAGGCTGTGATGAAGATTTCACCTCTTCGACCGAAATAATGGTTAAGAGGATCAACGATGAAAGCGCCACTACAAAGATTAGCAATTGCCCAAAAGGTGTTGAGGGGGAGACTTACATAAGTCCAGCAGTCAAGAAAATGATGGAATTGACAAGACCAACAATCCACTGATCGCGAATACTATTCTCCTCATCAAGACCAAATTCCTGAGGAAAAGAAAGATTGGCGCCGTTGGAACCGGTCTGATCCCAACCTTGCGTAGCAGCACCAATAGCGCAAAGAGAAATGGAGTACCAGAGCATCTTTGGCCCGTGCCACTTGTGATCTCTTTCGTACTCGAGGGCTTGGCGCTCATCCTCTTCAAGTTCTTTAACCATGTTGAAGCGGTCAGCGTCACGAGCGACGAGGGCTGCACGACCGAAGAGTTCGGCGTGTTCGGACATGCCGTGGTTTTGGGCGAAGAGACGGCCATCGTGGGCTGCTTGTTCGGGTGTTACTCTCTGAAGAAGAAGTAATGTTAGTAAGCGCTTATGAACAGGGATGAGGGTCGCCAAGAATCTAGGCGATCGCCAAGAGGCCAAGAGATGCTCCCGTTGCCAAGAAATTCAACGACATGAAAACGTACCTGCAATGGATTCTCGACAATGTTGAGAGCGGTAGATCCACGACGAGCACCACTACCGGGAGGAATGTCGGAGTGATCACCTCCAAGGCCATTCTTCTCATTGTGAGAAGCCTGAGGAAATTCGGGGCCCAAATCTTTGTTGTCCATTGTGATGAATTGGGTAGAGAAGAAGATGTGTTGGACTGAGCTGGCCAAGAAATCAGCAAGGGAGGAGATCAGCGCAAGATTAAATACCCAGAGACAAAAGATCCTTTACTTGATTGCAGCCCGATTCAATGGGGCGGGAAGTGCGACCCCAGAGCCAATTTCCCCGCTTGTCTGGGGAAGGAGAAGTAACCAAGGCTAGTCTCAGCAAAGGTTTTGGGGAAAGGATCAGCAGAGTCTTAGTGTTCTCATCCCCGGACCATCCCCATACTTTACGAAAGGGTGTGATGGGCTACTGTTGAGTGGCGGGAAGGCGAGGAGAATTGTGGAAACTTAAGGTTATTGTTGTGAAGCAGGGGTCTTTCTTGTTGTCCTCGGGGATGGGGTTGCACTATTGATTAAAGGGTTGGACAGAGCGGTGTTTGAGGGACATTGTAAGCCAGCCATTGACCAGAATCAATGGTAGACAAATCCACAAGATCAATTCAGTACAGAGGCACAGTTATCGCATCACAATTAAATTATCCCGGAGACGGTGATTCACCTCCCAGCGACCGGTATTTGCCCCAGTATCGACGGCAACCGTCAAACAGCTTCTCCCTATATCGCTAAGGAAATTTGGAGAAGCTACACTACCCCTCCAATCAAAATGTGGGCGAGCACACCTTTGCAAAAAGCCGCTGAGCACCTCTAAATTGGGGTTACAGTGACCAGTACGTACCGATTAATTCGGCTGCCTAAACGTCATCGGATAAACGGCACAAAATGACGTCGTTCGCCAAGGCAGCCATATTTCGATATCCAAGGCTTGGCGCTAAATATCAGGCATCAGAATAAATGAAGCACTAAAGAATCTGGACTCTGTTATTTACTGACAAGGTTATGATTTGATTAAAATATCCCTCAAATTGACTCCAAGTTGAAGAGTTTACTTGAGATGGGCTGTTGCAGACATCGGGTGCTTTGGTTATACCACTCATGGATTACAGCTGGTGTTGAGACAATTCCCCTCCTGAAACGAAACCATCATTGACCGCTCCATTCTTCCCAATTCGGGGTGGTAGAAACGGAACCATCGGGTAACTCTCTTTCTGCTCGCGTGATATTCTCGGTCCCGAGCATTTGCCATTGAGTTTCTGGAGCAATCTTATTTCCGTTAGATGATCTTGCTATTCATCATTTCTAGCGGGCGTTATCATCTGACAGCTCAAAGAATTGACTAATCATTTGTCTTGCTCTCTGACGATCTCTTGAAACGCTGATCAACCCCGAAGATCTTCACGATGCGCTGAATACCGGAATCTCTCTAGGTTGTGCGCGTCAAATCCCTGGGAATCAATACAACCATCTGTTGAATCGTGTGCATCGAATCACATCTTGCGTTTTCAGCCCAACCTTAAAGTTAAGCTTACGGTGACCTTGCGCCTCTTGCGAGTGGTGCATAGTATGAATGGCTTTTGAGGAATTAATTAAGGGCGATGTCATCTCAAGTGATCGCCATAAGAAAAGGCGTATCTCATCGCACGTGTGACCATACATGGTTATTGCCTTCCCACGCCAAGACGTCATAAGCGCAAACATTTCTGCTTACAGTAGCGCATGTCTGAGATGACAAAGGAAAAGATAGAGACTGCACGTGAGCGAATGTAAGAAGCCCAGATCATTTTTCTTATCTTATCAAGAAATGGCCAAACTCTACACCTTTGCTCCAGTTGCGACAGCACTTGTAGTATACACTACTAGTAGGCAAAATCAATGACATAGCGACTTATAGATTGAGATAGTGGGAATATTAAAACCATCGCAAATACTTGCTATCTAATAAACATACACAAACTCATCATTCTTAGAATCCGTAAGATCCATAAACGCATTCTGTCCCAAGTGATCACCATCCTCCGCATTAGCCACATACCGATGCTCCATACTCAAATCCCGAATCTTAGCAGGCTTCCCATTCTTGACCCGCTTGCGCTCCTGCAATTTATTCAAAAACATCAAATTCACCAACTGGAGAATAATCACACCAATCATAGCGCCGGTAATTCCCATCGTCTTGGTAAGGCCAGGCTTGTAGTATGGCGCGTCCTTGGAGCTGAAGAGTAGAGGTCCGATAATGTTGCCGGCTGATACGCCGATGTTGTACAGAGACATGATGACGGACTTCTTTGTCGTGCCGGCAATGTTGGAGATCATCCAGGATACGATGAGGGGGTTGCCACCAAAAAGGAAGGCGAGCATGTAGTAGGCTGCTAGTAAGGGTGCGGTGCTGGAGCGGTCGAGTTGGTGGAGCATTACTGCGCCTGCGAGGACGGGGAGCATTACTGCGATCAAGAAAGCGGATTTGATACGGTATCGATGGGCGAGGTAAGAAGCTGGAAAGATAACAAGAAGTTGAACAGCGCCGAAGGGGATGTTGAGAAGAGAGGTAACACCCTTGTCGAAACCAAAGCCACCAACGATAATTGGTCCAAAGGTATTCGTGACAGCAGCAGTAACGTTGAGACACAACGCCATACCGATAAAAAGCCACGTTTTCGGTTCAATCAACGCCTCAAAAGCCTGCGACCACGTAAAGTTTCGACTACCAGTACCAGTTTGGTTAGCTCGCAGTCGCTCCAAAGTCTGCAGCTTCTCATGCTCCGTCAAGAACCGCGCAGACGAGATGTCATTGTCGAGAAGGAAATAGACCACCGGCGCAGTGAGTACGGTGATGAGACCAGCAAATAGGAACAAGATGCGCCACGAAGCAAGAGATCCGTTAATCTGACCAAGTCCAAATGACAGGGCAGCAGCAAACATGTTTGCCGCACCGTTAGTACCGTACCAACACGCCACTCTCATCGGCTGTTCCGCACGACGATACCACTGCGCAGTAATAACAGAGAACAGCGGTAAACACGCAGCCTCGAACAATCCGAGCAGAAAGCGCGTGGCGAGTAGACCTTCATAGGTTGTACAAGCAGCCATACAAGCCTGAGCCGTTCCCCACCCGAAAACAAGACAACTCATAAAAATGCGATGCGGCACTTTAACCATGAGCCACGAAGAAAATGGTAGCCAGACGAGTTGGGCGATTGGAGCCATGGAGCTGACCATGGAGTATTCATTTCCTGAAAGGTTTGTGTCTTCGCGCATGCCCCAGACTGCGCCGTAGCCGAGGACGGATTTGTCGAGGATTTGGAGGAAGTAGACCCATACTAGGATGGAGAGGATGTGTTTGTCTGTTTTGCGGCGGAGGCGTTTGTTCTGAGATTGTTAGTGAGGGACCGAAAGGAGGGAAAGGTAGGGTGAGGTACGTCTTCTTCTGTGACTTCGACGTGTTGATCACCGATGAGCTCTGCTGCGCGGTCTGCATGGTTGTTTGTGGGAATAGGTTTCGATGGGTTGGATTCGATGTCTTCGGTGTGCTGTTGGAAAGGTTCATCATCGGATTTTGAAACGCGCGACATGATTGCAATACAAGCAAAACGTTGAGAAACAGTTCTGGATAAACTCAAAATTGAAGGAATAACGGCCTTCTTATCCTCGCAGAGAGATCCATGCATAAACTCAAAAAACAATGGATCTCCCCACGGGGAAGCAGATCTGGGGGAGGGGAACAAAGTGGACCGCTAAATTCCAAGCTTTGGGCGACTGTCGACTGACGATCATTACTTGATCTTCTTGGTGTTGTTCATGCCTCGGACCATGGACGCGATTCATGCACGCGGGGTCGATGCTACGTCATTTTTCAATAGCCGAAGACGTGGGGGTTTTCGGCAATGGAGTTTAGTAGTCGGCAAATGAAAGGAGCGTGCCGCAGAGGGTGAGTGTCGACCTTGCACCGAATCTGGCACGGTCGAATCATGTGGTCAGGGGAATTTACGTGGAGTGTTCTCTTGGCTGCCGGATCTCCGCGCTTATAGCTGTTGGTTGTAGAGCGGAAGCGTTCCCCGCGTTCTGCGCCGCAGGCTATTACTCTTGAGCACGGAGCGAATGCCGAAGAATGTTGGTTACTGATTGTTTGCGGACGTGGGGGTTGAAGCTGAGAAGGACAGATATGTCCTTCTTGTGGGAACTGGGTTGTGCATGTGATCGTGTTTCGATCGGACAGGTCCAGATCAGTTCGTGATCGCTAACCTTTTGAATACTCTCTGAGACAAAGTTTATCCTTTCAGAGAATTACAGATGTAACAATGCGACATTGAATAATCCTTCCAAGCGCAGATTTACTGGTCGTGTTGGTGTTCATCATCTTCAAAGAGGGCTAGTATCCATCGACTATATTTGGTTTCACGTAGAATTGATTTGCAATTTACAGGATAATAAAGGTTGACCAGGGCAATCAAGTTGGGCTTAACTGTAAATGGTGAACCATAGACAGGAATTAAATAGAACAAGCTTATAAACTCTCCTGGTGGGTGATGCTCACGCGATCGTTTGTATAATCCATTCACTGTAGGGTATTGTTCTTAACGGCCCAACAGTTTAGTGGCTTACCCCAGATTTTCAAACACGTGGGGGTGCAAACCGGTTTCCGCGTGGGGGTCACACTCAAGTGGAGACTCTGAATCATGAACTCATCATGTTACCGGAGTCAACGCCGATAAACCGTGAATAGAAAAGTACCACCTTCCACTTCCATCTCTGTAAACAACCAACAACAAAAATGGCTAAAATTGCATCAATCAGTTACTACCGTGTAAAGCCACGATGGCTAATGGTCAAAATCGTCGACGAAAACGGTCAGCATGGTTGGGGGGAGGCAACGCTTGAAGGACATGATCTTGCTGTCGAGGGTTGTCTGGATGAGATGATTCCGAGAATCATCGGCCAAGAGGCAAAGTGAGGATTGTATAACATGCCGAGCGCTTGTTGCTAATGCTGGTTAGTGATATCGAAAATATATGGCAAACCTTCTGGCGACACAACTTCTATCGTGGAGGACCAGTTTTCATGTCTGCCATGTCTGGAATTGACATTGCGCTGTGGGATCTGAAAGGTAAGTCGAAACTTCTGTTCAGCATGTGCAGAGTTAACATCTTTCAGGCCGTAACTTGAAAGTTCCCATTTATGAGCTATTAGGTGGCAAAGTAAGGAATAAAGTCCAGGTATACTGCTGGATCGGCGGCGACCGTCCATCAGACGTCGAAGCAGCTGCGTAAGCCACCCCCAACTCATACAAGCATAACTTCTAACAACCTCAAGCAAAAAACGTCTCGAGCAAGGCTTAACATGCGTAAAGATGAACGCCACCGAAGATCTAGGCTGGATAGACTCCCCCTCCGCCCTCGACAGTACAGTCGAACGTCTCAAACAAGTAAAAGCACTCGGTCTCGACGCCGGTTTAGACTTCCACGGCCGTTGTCACAAAGCCATGGCGAAACAACTTGCTAGAGCACTAGAGCCGCACAGACCTTTATTTATCGAAGAGCCGATCCTCGTGGAACATCCTGAAGCAATCAAGAAACTATCTGATCAGACTGTAATTCCTATTGCGTTTGGCGAACGGCTGTATACGAGATGGGATGTGAAGCGCTTTCTTGAAGATTCAAGTGTTGATATTCTTCAACCGGATATAGCACACGCAGGCGGTATTTCCGAGACAAAGCGCATAGCTAATATGGCAGAAGCATACGATGTTGCCATAGCGCCGCACTGTCCTTTAGGACCGGTAGCCTTTGCAGCGTCAGTACAGGTAGCGCTGTCGACGCCGAATTTTGCTATTCTGGAGATGAGTCTGGGGATGCATTATAACACGGAAGCTGGGGATATTGATTTGCTTACGTATGTTAAGGATCCTAGTGTTTTTGATCTGGAGGGTGGTCATGTTAGGGCGCCGACGGGGTATGGGTTGGGCATTGAGATCAATGAGGAGATGGTGACTAGGATTGCGAAAGAAACTGAGCCTTGGCAGTGTAAGACTTTCCATGGACCGGATGGAGGGATTC
Organism: Fusarium humuli; assembly: GCA_004366955.1. Taxonomy (NCBI): domain Eukaryota; kingdom Fungi; phylum Ascomycota; class Sordariomycetes; order Hypocreales; family Nectriaceae; genus Fusarium; species Fusarium humuli. The sequence goes on along the minus strand of QHKN01000091.1, from coordinate 159,110 downwards.
GTGAGTGGTAGAATATTTGGAAAGGGTTCGGTCTAGAACAATAACATCGTAAGCTATGTCTCACTGCGAACCTACATGAAAAGAAAAAATATCCTCTTTTACGGTTTAGCTTGACGGTATGCTTCTCGGTAACTGGGCAGTTGCCTTTCGATTGCAGGTACTATTGCGGTCTATGAGCCAATTGAACCAGGCATCAATTCCGCCCTATAGACAGGAACATGTCAACAGATCAAGTCAGTCGCCCAATGGTAGGTATTTCGCGTTCGGCAGTCATCTTTATGTGGAACGCTGGCCAATAATGCAACCTCGTATCTGTATAGTAAGCGGGTCGGGACAGTAAGCGGGAACCAAAGCATGTCAGCAATAATTGCCATTATGCTTAAAACTTACTTCCGAATAGCCTATTCGAGGTCTGAATACCCTGTTGTAATTATTTCGAGCTTCAAGACATTGAAAAATGACACCACGTTAGGTTAGCGATGTTTTTTGAACGCGGTAAGTTGCATGATCCGGGGTTAGACACTTCATGCTCTGATGCCTGAGATTGTTGTATAAATATGGGCTCCTAGATTACATTTCTCAACAGTCTCGAAACTCAAATCACTCATCGACCTTTTCACTCAAACCAACTATCAATTGTTACAAAGACCTCTGCAATCATGAAGTTCACTTCTTTCACCGTTGCCCTAGCCGGCCTCACCTCCGTCAGCGCTGCCTGGGAATCCATCTACATCGTCAACTCCCGAAAAGGCAACGAAGTCTCCAGCGGCTGCGCCTACTACGCAGATAATGCCAACGCATGGGGACGCCGACCTGATGATTACACCGACGTCACCCATGGGCGTGTCCACGTATGGGAAGGCAAACGTACAGCTTGTAAGTCCCATTAACAAAACCAACGAAGTACTCGATCTAATAGTTGTCAGGTCGATTTGGTAGTGGTGTTACCTTCAACGTTGACATCAATGCCGACGCATATGAGCAGAGATACAATGCTTGGGTTGGGGGCGGAAACAATGGATTCAAGCAATTCACTTGTCACAAGACTCATGATAGGGCTGTTGTTGTTCCAACTTTGTATACTGTTGATGGGTGGACTGTTCAAGGCATTTACTGGTGCAGGGAGTATTCTGGAAGTAAGCGGGATTGGATTGCGTAGGTCTACTAGCCACCGCTCTGGTTCATATGCTGGTGCACCTAGTTGGTATTGTGTCTTGAGCACCATTCAAAGTAGGGTCTTTCCTAAGTACCCTACTATCATCTTAGTATTCACGTATATACATTGGTACATTCTCCGAAATTTCCAGCTTCCTGTTTATTATCTCAGATCAAATATGGTTTTACCAAAGAGACCATTTATATGAGCAGACAGGGGAATTGAAAAACAACTCCACCATAACATGTGAACGCTTGTCGGTCTCACGTACCATCCCAAGTTAGAATACGCGGATTCGCCTCTATGCAGCCCCTGCTCACCTTCAAGGTGTGCGGTGACTTGGCATCCTGACCGAACCAACGGGGGTCCCTTACCGAAGAAAATATTTAGTAGAAAAGCAAAGTGAGGAAAGTCCAATATCGCCCCGTTAAAAGATTCATCAAGTGACAGCCACTCGGGATTACTGTAAATGCCTCAACATGGATGTCAAAATCGAACCAACCACTCAATGAACAACGGTATGTCAGTAATACGAGCCACTAACAGAGTCATTGCCAATAAAGTGTGGGTTCCCACCAAGATTGCCACTCCGCTGTTAGTATCCCGACAATCCACAAAGGTTCCAACGGGTCCAGCCCACCGGTCCGCGAAAGAAAAACAAGCAGTTGGTTAAAACTTAAGCATATTCTTTACCTTAACTGACCAAACTGCGTGGGTCCATGATCCACGGGGTTTTGGCTCAATTCGTCCAAGGTCGGTGCCAAGACACCCTGATAGATACATGTGCGAACCCGGATAGACAGAAACACCATGTTGAAGGATTTTCTAGATCGAACGGAAAAAGACTCTAATTTGTCAATTGAATTGAAATGGCCGTAGAGGAACTGGTAATGACGCCACTGCAAGGTGATTTCTGGGTTGCTTGGTGATGTTGGGTCGAATTTCGCTCATCTTTGCGGCTGATGCCCCCACGACAGGGACGAAAAAGCAAACATGAGCCAATAGTTTATGCAAGGTCTAGATGATTTCGGCCGTTTGTTGGCTGCATCTTTCCACATCATGGGAACCCGGATGCTACGAGAAACATGCAAGGCCGGTGATAAACCTGTATAAATACCCCTAATCATCACCTGCATAGACCATCTTGTCTCCTCAGCCTCTCAACTCTTGACAAGCCTTTCAATTCAAACACTCTTCAAGATGATGTTTAAGTCCACCACCGCAGCCATGCTTCTCTTCGGAGTCGCAAGCGCAACTCCCATCCAAGGCCGCGCCGAAGCCAGCACCACCAAGTCCGCCTCTACCTCTTCCCCCACCAGCGCATACGACTGGTCTGAGGGCTGGACAAAGGACTACCCCATCCACCAATCCTGCAACGTTACACTTCGTCATCAGCTTTCCAACGCTTTGGACGAGACCGTTCAGCTGGCGCAGCATGCTAAGGATCATATTCTGCGCTACGGGCACAAGTCTGAGTTTGTCCAGAAGTACTTTGGCAATGGATCTACTGCTCAGCCTATTGGATGGTACGACCGTGTTGTCAACGCTGATAAAACGGGAATGCTCTTCCGATGTGATGACCCCGACAAGAATTGCGCTACTCAGGATGGTAAGTTACATTACTCTGATCTTGTTGACTGAGACTAACTGTTACAGCATGGGCTGGTCACTGGCGAGGTGACAACGCTACCTCAGAGACAGTCATCTGCCCTCTCTCCTTCCAAATCCGCCGCAACCTCGACTCCGTCTGCAACCTGGGTTACACCGTCGCGAACTCCAAGCTAAACACCTTCTGGGCAACTGACCTCCTCCACCGCGTTCTTCACGTACCTATCATCAGCGAAGAAACAGTCGACCACTTCGCAGAGAACTACACCGACGCTCTGGCCCTTGCCAAGAAGGATCCCTCTAAGAGTGCCATCGACAGTGATGCTCTGCAGTACTTTGCCATTGACGTCTGGGCGTACGACATTGCTGCGCCTGGAAAGGGATGTACTGGTGAGGTTGAGGAGGAGGAGGAGAAGCCTACTGCTACCAAGGCTGATTCTTCCAAGCCTAGTGCTACTAAGGAGGCTCCTAAGGAGTGCCATACCCATGATGATGGTGTTGTACACTGCTCTTGAGGATGGATGAATCTAGATAGATAGATTTCGATTCTTATGACCCTTTTTGTTGGACTTTGCTGGACGACTGGTGTTCTCCATAGCAAGAGGATCTGGAAGTACAGGCTCTAGTCTGCTTTGGTGGACTAGGGGAGGCCAACCACGATTTAATGATAATAGACTATGTTTATATCCACAAGATGACCAAATTCTGAATTCCGATGTGATCGAAATCGAAAGTTGGGTTTGTTCAATAGAAGTATTCCCCGTAGACCATTCTCTCCATAGAACTATATCATATACTACTTAGCAAAGGATGATTCCAAACAATCCCCAAGTCCATTACTTCCCCAATCCATTATGCAAAATGCCTACCGAGTATCCATACGCAAAGAGCTAATATTCCCCGGAAACACCGGCAATATCCCCCCCGGATCCTCCAACCTCCCAACCCTCTCCTCCAAACTCTCCTCCCCATCCATCAACTCCAAATGTCTATTAACCAATTCCTTAACCTCCCCCCTCATCCCAGCCATCTGCTCCCTACACAACTGACAATATGTTTCCAGAACCTTAATCCTCTCCTGCAACGCCTCTATAACTGCCCACGCAGCCGAACTATTCTGATAAGAGCCTTTAAGCTGCATCTCTGCCTCTTCCTCATTCCGTTCCACCGTCTCTTCCAAGTCACTGATTCGACAAACCAGACTTTCGAGTTGATAGCTTCCTTTTTGATGGAGAAGTGCTTCGAGGTCTTTCACTCTTTGTTTTAGAGATGAGACGTCGTCGTTTGAGTGGGGGAAGGTGGCGGGTGTGTGGAAACAGGAGAAGTGGCCGCAGTAGCATGTTGCGCCGGGGAGAGATGTATTATGGTGGAAGCCCATGCATCCGCATCGATGGCCTTTTAGAGCGGGCGTTGTGAGGATGTAGCGACATTGGCCTTTTGGTAAATTGGTGGATTCTCCTGGTGGTGCTGATGCTGACTGGGTTGTGCGGTCAAGATCATGGTCTCGGTAAGATTTGGACATATCTGCGGCTTAACTCGTCCTTTCGCAATATGTTTTTGAAGAGCTTTGGAGGAATGAAAGAGAGGGAGATGAGTATTCCCATTTTATTCCAACGGCATCGCCACTGCTCACAAGACCGGCCCCGCGGAAGACCTCGGTGTCAATGCCGATGGAGACGTGGGGGTTCCTATGAGGTTTCTTTAGAGTAAGCAATCGGCGCTAAAGAGAAACATCCCACGATCTGCGGGGAAGTGCTTCGGGATTAAATGTGTTGGTGTTGTTGCCGAGGAATGCGGGGATAGGTACGAGAACGTTGCAATTTTCACATGTTCAAAGAGATACCCGGTATCGGAACAATTGTCATTCAGTATAGCTCTGATTTGCCTGGAATCTATGGAGTACCATTTTATTTCTCCTTCGCATTCATCAACCTCTTATTGACACCCAATAACACAGCGTAAAGCGTCTCAATAGTGGCAACGTCAACCCCCAACTCCCTCCCCTTCCTAACAGGATATCCCAAAATAACCTCCACCTCCATCGGCTTCCCATTCTCACAATCCGTCCTCATACTACTCCCAATAGGCTGCATGCTCCAAATCTTGTCCATCAACCGATCAATAAGCTCATACTTGAGCGGCACGTCCAAAGCATTCGCTACATCAATCACCTCCTTCATGAGCCGTCGTGTCATTGGTGTGGAGAGGTCGGATGAAGTTAGCCATGTGTGTGTGTCCAGGAGTGTTAGCGCCGTGAGACTGTTCCACGCTGCGTTCCAGACTACTTTTTCCCAGCGCTGGACTTGAATGGAGGGGACGATTTGGAATATGGTTTTGCCGATTGAGAGGAGGGATTCGAATTGAGAGAGGTGTTCTTCGTCCGTGGTGGCGGAGGTGGGTTTGTTGGGGTAGAGACCGATTTGCATGTCTTCGGATGTTGTATGGTGTACGATACCTGGTTCTGGCTGTCGTGCTCCTACCCATGTCTGGAATCTGTTAGCCTGTAATTTGTTCTCTGAGTGTCAACAACGTACCACGCAGGATATAATGGTCGCACTGGGAAAACGCTCCCGAAAGGCATCTTCATTGCCCACACCATTCTGGATAATCACAATCGTGGTATTGTCCCCAACTCCAGGTGCAATATCCGCAGCTGTACTAGCCTGATCGACTGCCTTGTTTGTACAGACAATAAAGTCAAATTTCTGGTTTGCATCCTTGACTTGTCTAAGGACTAAAAATGGGTCAGCATCCCGTCTTCATTGAGTGATGGTGTAACTCACCACTATCAGGCTTCACATGGTGTTTGCCATGATTCTCACTGTTAATACTAATTCCGTTTGCAGCAACAGCGTCATAATTGGATCGGGCAACGACTGTCAAACGAACATGCTCTCCGCGACTAATCACGAAAGCGTAGAACGAGCCAATACTTTAACCATGTCAGTTTTTGATCCAACGATTGATGAATTGACTTACGCTCCGAGGCCATAGACCAATACTTCTAACTTCTTATCACTCATTTTTTCAATGATTGTGCTGGGGAAAAGGCGGCCTTGTCGGAGTTTATGTGTTACTTTTCCGAAACCCCTCACTTGAGCATAAGCGGGTTGCGTCAGCGGCCTTTTCTCCGTGTCAAGCTAAGGGCGTGGGGGTTGCATTTTGGGTTGCCGAGGTGCTTTGCCGAAGACTGGGGTCATCGATTTCTGTTGCATGAGATTTTAGTACCTCGTGGTTTTGGTGTCCGTTGAGCTATATCTTGAAGTAGAATTGGAATATCAATGTCTCTTGTCGCCAAGCCATGTCGTTGAAATAACATTACAGCCACGATCTGGGGAGTGAAACAAAGGGTTCAGCTGGGGTGTGCTTCACTATTCCAAAGGGGGTAAGCTCAATCCCTACCATTTCGGCCATCACGAACCCCTCGCGAAAGCATGTGACCTTTTGACAAGACCAAACACAAAAACATGTGACCTCGAGACTAGAGACAACCTCTCATCTGTTAGGGACCACCCTTTGTCTACCGATTTGGGAATGGCTTACCTTCAGGCCACTTTGATTCACGCCCCCAAGAGACAGCGCTTGACCTGATTTGAAATCACAGGCATTTAGGAATAAGTACCGGTACACCGAGGGGAAGTACCTCTTAATCCCTGCTTGTATCTTATCTCGACAGTTGCACACAAGAGTTTGGTTATGCTCCCACTACCCCAGACTTCTATACTGTATTCTTTAACTCTTCTTGCTACCATTAGTATTAATTAACTTACCACTGCTGAAGGTTATCTTCAATCATAACCGTATGATTCTCGGTAGATATTTACTTTCCTGGCGGATTTGAAAAGGCATCAACGATTCATAATGGGCAACACATAGTTACAATCTGAATGATAAAGCGGACTTTTCTTTTTAACTATCGAAGCAATTCTGCACCCATGCTTTGAACAAAGAAAAAGTGTTATTCAGTAACGATGGTTTGTCGGAGGCTGCAGGTCACATGTGCCGTGTTTCAAAAATAGCAAATGTCATCGTCATTCATTTCTCCCTTTGTCTTGGCTTCACCACTCCAACCACGGATTCCTGACCTTCCACATGAACACCACGGACAATCTCAACGAAACAACCATGTCACAAGATTCGTGGAAAGATCGCGCAGCTGCGAAGCGGACAGAAACTCTGAACGAGATCCGTCCGGAATGGAGATTATCCGCGGACGAGCTTGAACGCGCCAATCAACAACGCGATATCACCGGCCCATTCATCGAGCAATTTCTGGATAAAGATGAAATTTCCATCACGTCGATGACAAGTTTGCCTCTTTTGAAAGCTTTGGCGGAACGGAAATGGTCGGCGGTTCAGGTTGCGACAGCGTTTTCCAGGAGGGCAGCTGTTGCGCACCAAATTGTGAGTAAGTCAAGTTAGTGCAGCCAAGAGTTACTAACCTTGCTCAGAACAATTGTTTGCATGAGATATTCTTTGATCGAGCCCTTGAGCGCGCAAAGTATCTTGACGATTACTTGACCAAGCACAACAAACCATTTGGACCACTTCACGGGCTACCCATCAGTCTCAAAGATCAATTTCACGTGAAAGGTGTTGATACCACCATGGGATACATCGGTTGGATTGGAGGTAATCTGGGAGTCCCAGAAGAGAAAACTCACGAGGTCGAAAGCCAGCTTGTTGAAGAATTATTATCTCTGGGGGCGGTATTATATTGCAAAACCAGTGTTCCTCAAACATTACTTTTTGGAGAAACAAAGAATAATCTCATTGGGGAAACTTTGAATCCAATTAATCGAAATCTATCCTGTGGCGGCTCATCTGGGGGAGAAGCTGCGCTGATGGCTTTGGGCGGGAGTTCTATTGGCGTTGGTACAGATATCGGTGGATCATTGCGAATTCCGACTGGTTTCTGTGGTATCTTCTCCATCAAACCTACCTCAAATCGACTATCTTACCGTGACGTTGCGAACACGAATCCTGGGCAAGATACATATCGGTCAACGGTTGGCTTTATGGGTACATCCGTTGAGGCGCTTGAGGTTGTGTTCAAGTCTGTTCTTGGAACTGAGCCGTGGCTGCGAGATCCTGCCGTTCTGCCAATTCCGTTCAGAGAGGAGATGATGGAGTCGTACTCATCGTTAGCAGATGGGAATGGAAGTTCGAAATCTGGGGGGAGGCCCTTGAAAATGGGTGTGCTTTGGTCAGATGGTATGGTTGGGCCTCATCCACCTGTTCTTCGTGGTCTTCATGTGGTAGTCGATGCTCTGAGAAAGGCTGGTCACAAGGTGAGTTATACCCGAAGTGGTCGACTTTTGACTGACATTTAATAGGTAGTAGATTGGGAGCCACCATCACAAGAACGAGCCACAAACATCCTGGTAATCTCTTCTTTTCTTTCATCATAACATGCAACTGATGTTTCTCCTTTAGGGCGGATTCTTTTCTGCCGATGGAGCACACGATATCCACAGTCATCTAGACCGATCAGGTGAACCTCTGATACCGGACCTCGACTTTCCACTTAAATCCCCTACAGAGTTGCTAAAGTACCAGGACCTAACACTCCAGGGTCTCGAATATGAACGAGAGTACTCGGATTACTGGAACTCGACAGTAGAGCATGATGGTAAGTTACATTTCTCGCAGCTGCAGAGATACTGACCCGTGTAGGACAAATTGTGGATGCGGTTTTGATGCCCGTCGCACCACACGCAGCTGTGATTCCTGGGAAGTTTTACCACGGAGGCAAGCTCTACAAATCCCGACTGTTGAATCCCAACCCTGACCAGAATACAGCATACACCGATGCGATGAACGTAACAAATTATTCAGCTGTTATAATCCCCACTATACGAGCTGATGCGAGCATTGATGTATTTGATGATGCGTACAAACCTTTGGGGGACTTGGATAAAAAGAACTGGGAAGCTTGTAAGTGACCCGGATATGGAACTTTTGATTTAGACTGACACTGGCTTAGATGATGCTGCTGTTTATGACGGGGCGCCCGTGGGTGTTCAGATTGTGGGGAGGAAGTTTGAAGAGGAGAAGTGTTTGGCTATTGCTAAAATCGTTCATGCAGTTTTGCAGAATGGATCGTAGAGTTGGGACTATCCAGGTTTGGTGTCTGTACCTGTTATAGACCCATTTTAGATATTCGCCTAACCTATACCATCATGAGTTTTGTGCTCCTTACTGGCCGTGGCATACAAACCATATCTTGATGAATTTGTCTGGCTAGGTTCCTCATAACCACTGCATGACATGACTTCATTTCATCTGTCTTATTTTGCTATACGTGAAAGTGTCCATGATTTTGCCCATCTTTTCAACAGCCGCTCTTTGTCTTCCCTCAAACTCAAAGCCGGATTTCTCAAGAACTCGACAACTTGCCAGGTTTCCTTCAAAGACCTCAGCCTCCAGCCTCATCAAATGCTCACAATTGTCAAAGGCCCAGTTAGAGAAGGCACTGACAACTTCAGTAGCGATACCCCGATACCAATACTCTTCACAAATCCAATACCCAATTTCCATAGTGCGGTAATGAATATCGTCTCGTGCTTTGAGACCGATGCCGCCGATGACGATTGAGCTGTCGGGAGAACAAATTGCAAAGTCGTGGAGTGGGGGAGTGTTGGCGATGGATATCCATTTCTTGGCGTCGGGGATTTTATATGGGTGGGGAAATGTGTTCCGCATGTATCGTGCTATTTTTGGATTGTTTGCTGCTTTGGCAAGGGATTCGGCGTCGCCCTCTTTGTAAGCTCGTACGGTACAGCTTTTGAGCTGGAGAATTTTTTCTGAGGCCATTGGAGATGATTTCTTGGTTGGTGAAGTCGGTGAGGTTGAGGCTGAATGTATGACACTAATTTGCCTGACTCACTCGATTTTCTGGTTGTGATGCACGCTGGGACTAAAGATGAAGGTAGGGACGCAAGACTTGTTTGCTGGATGGTTGCGTGCATCAACGAAATATCAGGATGTGTGGTGAAGAGCCAAGCGAGAGAATCAGTGAGAGTGAAAAGCTTCTTATGCCCCGGACAATTGCCAGAAAGTTGTTTTCAGTAATCAGGTTATCGAGTGCAAAAGGTTTGTGCGTGATGTTGATTTTATGACTCACAATTCGAGGACCGCCAGTCGATGAGTCTTCTAAAGTACTAATTTATTTAATGCGCACGTGTCTAAAGCTCTGTAAGAACTCTAAAGTCTGTCAGCACGCAGGGGCAGGTGGCTCAAACTTCCTGTATTGCTCTGAAGTTTTATATCAAAATAAGATATCCAATATGAATAAGCTATACTATTATTCAGCACGAAATCCTATGTCAATTGAAAGCTTTCCGTGACATGACCATTTTCTCATTAAGATCATGGAGCTCAGGGTAGAATTTAATGAGTCGCGGAGTCTGGCCGGATCAATGTTTCCCCGCCACCCGCATACAATCACATTCACCACAACCATCGCCTTGAGCAAACCATCATTGATTTTCCTTCATAGACCTAAACTCAGAAGCTCTCAGTCACATACGAGCATAGCTCTTGGAAAATACGGGATCCCGCCCGCTCTCCCATAGTCAAGCCAAGAAGCGGTGAATTAGTACTCAGGTCGGTGACGACTGGGGAATCCTCACTGTTGTATGTTTTTTTATGCACTGCACAAGTATCTTGTCAAAGAAAAAAAAGAATGATATTCTAAGCTGATGGACCTTGTTTTTTAACAACCATCGACATGACATTAGCATTGTTCTTTTATGCTCTGGTACTTCGATATGCCGAAGTCCACGGCACGGTGAAGCGCCCAGAAAGGACTCAGCTTCAAAATCAGGATTCAAGACGAATAATCACGAAATACCTGCATTTGTTGTCTGGTGGATCTCTTTCTTATGCAAGTAATTCCCACTTACTAAAAGCCTTCAATAACAATTAGCTTTCCATCTAAATCCTTCCATTCCATCGCAGCTTAGCACCACCCACAGCAATTACCCTACAGCTCTAGACAAATCTATTTCCGGATGAAACCCACACGACACAATTCCGCTATCGGCATCGCTAGCGAAATCTTGTTTCGCAAGCTGAACTTCTTCAGAAACGCCAATCCGGAGGATCTGCCGATTCGGGGAAGCTAATCGTTAAAAAGCCGACGCTACAGCGGGAGGACCCAGCGCAATGGTATCATGTTGGATGTCGGTAAGAGGGGATAGATTGGAAAAGGAGCCATGGACAACGAGAATTTGATAAAGTAATGGGGATTTTTGATTTGGAATCAAGGGGAGTCACTGCAGATAAATTGTTCAAAGCATGTGACGGAGAGATCAAATGCATTGAATGGCGAATTCGAGATTTCACAAGCTGGCCCGAGCTACAGGCCTACAACCCAATCAAGTCTAGTAAAAAAGCCCAGAAACGTGGCATTCCACAATTCTGTCTCATGGCTTTAGACGTCCGTTCCAGAATTTCAATCCTCGGCTCGTCTCAAAAAAATGGCTGAAAGTCAAACCCGAGCCTAGATTGATTCAGGAAGGCAGACGACAGCAGCTGATAACCACGGATCCCCTGAACAGGGATTCTTACTCCACCAATAAGGCCGACCGAAAATCCACCTTGAGAAAAATGGGGTGTAGAAAAAAAACTCCACCTTTACGAACAGTTCCAGCGCGAGAAATCTCAAACTTTTACGTGTCGTTTATGTAACGACAATGACTTTCTTTGGCTGGCCTTACAGGGCGATCCCCAGACTTGATAATAAGAATGCTTTGATCAGATGTTTATTTCCCCAGGTTTTGTAGACATAAGCGACAATTGGTACGAGACATGTGAAAAATATCTGCACGGCGCCATGAATCCTTCGCTCGGATGGATCTTGGCTTGTGATTAGGGGCTTATTTTCCACGTGTGAACAAGCCAATGTCTCAACCAACAACAAAACGCTAATCCCGATCCTGTCGCAAAAAGGTGATAGTCTCAATTATTGGCCCATCCTTTATCGGTCAAATATCTTTATCAGTCCACACATCAATTCTTTATACGCGCTTACCTCAGATTGATGAATTAATTCATGGGTGGCGCCACAGGGGAAAGATTCCGCCCGCCGACTTCGCAATGCATCTCGCTAGAAATGGAGATGCGCCATGCGGTACCCCTGGCTGTCAGGACTCGTCAATGTAACGATGAATGTCGCCTTTCTTCATGATACGGTGCGGCATGGAAAATGTCCGGGCCATCGGTATTGGTTTCATCCATTGACTTGCCAGTCTTGGTAAACTCCGACGGGATTAAAAGCCATTGTTATGGACAATTATTGAAACTATCGCAGCTATTGAAACTCGATTTGTCTTATCAGCGTATTGTGTGTGTGTGTTTTGAGTGGTCAATTTTATTGCTTATGGGTGGCGTGCCCCTGACACTAGCTAGACTCGGCCTTTTTAACCCAGTTGAACGGTTGGGTGACGTGCGATAGCGGATTTGGCTGCGCCGCTTTGTAGCTGACCATTCCCAACGTCTTGTCCTACTTCGGCGATTTGATTTGTCTGGACCACACCCCTTGTCACTGTCACCCATATGCTGGGAATTCATTATGTCCCGCATTCCTGGAACCCTTGATTTTGCTTTTCCCCCACCTCCTTCCATTCATTGCTTTTTTCATTTTCTTCGTTTGTTTGCTAGCGATTGTTATACAATTACATTCATTCCTGGCCTTTGATAAATATTCACCGGGCGAATAGCCCTGAGCTTTCGCCATGTCGCTCTATTCTACAGCACCAGACATTCGAACTTTCCAAGAGGATAAACCGACGCTGTTAGTCTCATGGTGGATCACAGTCTTTTGCACGGCCATCATCCTTACCCGACTCGCCGGCCGATACGTGCGCGTCGAGAAATTACTCAAAGAGGATATAATCGTCACCGCAGCGCTTGTACCGCTTATTCTACGAGCAGTATGCGTTCATTTCGTGCTCAAGAACGGCACTAATAATGTTAATCTGGATGGGTTGGATTTGAGTGATGAGGATATTGAGAAGAGAATTTTGGGAAGTCGAATGGTTATGGCTAGTAGAGTATTCTACGCTGCTGTGTATGTGGGATTTCATCATTGAGAGAATAATTGCTAACGAGTGTAGACTTTGGGTTTTGAAACTTACTACTCTCGAGTTCTTTGAGCGTCTTGCTGGCGCTACCCGACGAAGATCACATCGTATCATGATCCACGCCATCCGCGGTACCCTCGCAGCAACCTTTCTCGCCGTCCTTGTCAGCGATCTCGCCGAATGTCAACCATTCCCCCACTACTGGCAAGTCACGCCCGACCCAGGACCTCAATGCCGCCAAGCTTTCATCCAAATGCTCACGATGGGCTCATGCAACGCCTTCACCGATCTTCTTCTTATCGCCTTCCCAATCCCCATCATTCTCTCCACACAAATCCCCACCAAGCGCAAAGTTCTCCTCATCATGCTTTTCAGCTTTGGGCTATTGACGGTTGGAATAACACTCTACCGCATCCCGCGCATCATCGAAGCAAACGGCAGCCAAGTCGTGCGCACCATGTGGGCATCCATAGAAATCCTCGCGGCGACGGCAGTAGGCAACATCGTGGCGCTAGGATCATTCCTTCGAGATAGTGGCGTCAAGCGCAAGAAGTATAAGGATTCTGAAAGTTATGACGGTTACTCCAATTCGAGATCGCAGTCGCAGGGCACGAGACTTACGAACAGGGGACAGAGTCAGTGGGAGAATGAAGATGAGATGCCTGTGCGCACGACGGAGGGGATTTGGGCCAAGACGCATGATTCTGTGTCCAAGAGTAGTGCTGGCGAGAGACCTGTTAGTCCGACGCAGAGTCACGATTCGTTGATCACGAGGGATCAGTTGCAGGGGGAGTCAATTGATATGCCCCGGGATGAGTTTGCATATAGAGAGCCTCCTACGGCTATTATCGCGGGTGGTTCAAGGGAGGTTCAGAGAGCGCAGCCTTCAAATTGATTGACATCAATAATTTCTTGTATATATTTCTTGGATACCACCATTTTACTTTGTCAGATTCGACTTGATGGTCCGTGTGTTTTCATGACAAGTTGACCCCAATTCCTGTACGTAACAGTAACGCGAAACCCACCACGATGGCTTCAACCCCAGACCCAGTGTGGATAAAAGATGAATTCCCCATGGGCAGAAATGCCTGATCTTGAGATGAGCTGATATATCTGGGGAAATGCTAGTAAAATATGAGGATTGATCATACTCGTAACCATTATTTATTGTGAGGCGCGATAAGATAACATTCGCCAAGCACAGCATGAATTGTCCCGTAACTCGCTGATCTCATCTCCATTGAAACGCGCCCTTCCTCCACTTTCACTCACCGGTAATTTCCTCGCAAACTTTTTTTATGCCGTATCTCTCAATTTCTGCTTCTCCAACACATGAACCTGCCTTTATCACCTCCCAGGACGATCTTGTCCATTACCGGCTATACCCGTGGCAAACCCGAAAAAACCTTCTAGAAGCATTCCAGAAGCTAATCAATTTTTTTTTTCATCGCTGAATAATCTTTGCGACGACAATCACGATAATCACAACGTCATTCGTCACCCCAACAACTTTTTATCCTAACCCCGCCTTTCAATTCGACTCGCGTCAGGACATGAAAAAAATGAAAGATGATGATGCGCGCATAGAGATGGGGGTGAACACCCATTGGATCGATGGCTTCAGACGCGCCGAGCCCAGACCGGGCTATTTACCTACCGACGCTCCCGAGCGATTTTACGATATAAGAGCTGCGAATGCGAAAACGGCGAATACAGCGCTGGCGAGGGAATTGAAGGGGAGGCATTTACAAATGATTGCGTTTGGAGGCGCTATAGGTATGTTTTTCACTCATTCTCATTCATAAGCTAACCTTGCAGGCACGGGTTTATTCGTCGCTTCAGGTGGCTCATTATACAGAGGCGGTCCAGCGAGCGTGTTGTTATCGTATATCCTCATCGGAGCAATGCAGTATTGTACGATGCAGTCGTTAGGTGAACTTTGCGTGGCGTTTCCTATAGCTGGTTCATTCTCGGCATTTTCAACGCGGTTTTTGGACCCATCTTGGGGATTCGCTATGGGTTGGAAGTAAGTTGCTTTATCACCTTTGCCATCTGAGTTCTACTAACCATGTGTTCCATAGTTACTGCCTGCAATGGCTGTTTGTTCTACCCTTGGAAATAATCGCTGGTGCTTTCACGATAAGTTACTGGAACGAAGCTATCAGCAAATCAGTCTTTGTGGCTATATTTTTGCTTACTATCGTTGTTATCAATTTATTCGGCGTCAAGACATACGGAGAAGCCGAGTTTATCTTTTCTCTTATTAAAATCACTGCCATTGTTGGCTTTATGTGAGTTCCATCCAAACAACGCCTCTCACTCCTCTTACTAACGGCCCTACAGACTCCTCGCCATCGTGATAAACATCGGTGGTGAGCCAGAAGGCCATTACATAGGCGGCCAATACTGGCGCAACCCCGGCGCCTTCAAAAACGGCTTCAAAGGCTTCTGCAGCGTATTAGTCACATCAGCCTTCTCCTTTACAGGAACAGAGCTCATCGGTCTCGCCGCCGCCGAGACAGCCAACCCTCGAAAATCCCTACCGACAGCGATAAAGCAAGTCTTTTGGCGCATTATGATCTTTTACCTTGTGGCGCTCTTGCTCGTGGGCTTGTTGGTGCCCTCTGATGACGGTCGTCTTGTCGGTGGTGATAACGTGGCTGATGCGACGGCTAGTCCGTTTGTTATTGCGATTGAAAAGGCCGGTACCTCATTATTGCCTGGGATAATGAATGCTATTATTTTGATAGCTGTTGTTAGCGTTGGGAATTCGGCGGTGTTTGGGTCTTCGAGGACTTTGGCTGCTTTGGCGGAGCAGTCTCATGCGCCGCAGGTCTTTGCGTACGTGGATCGTCAAGGGCGTCCTCTCATGGCCATCCTCTTCGCATCGTGTATCGGCTTCCTCGCTTTTCTCGCTGATGTCGATTCCCACGACGCCATCTTCAACTGGCTCTTATCCATCAGCGCTTTAAGCACACTCTTTACCTGGGGAAGTATCTGTCTATGCCACATCCGTTTCCGCTCAGCGTGGCAGTACCAAAACAAACAGGAAGTGGAACAGCTACCGTTTACGTCGCATGTGGGGGTGACAGGGTCGTGGTGTGCGTTTATAGGCTACGTCGGCGTTCTTGCTTCGCAGATCTGGATCGCGGCGTCGCCTGTGTACGTGCCTGACGCCAACACCAGCGGTGTGCAGAATTTCTTCCTCAAGGTTTTGGCAATACCGATCATCTTGACGTTCTATGTGTGTCACAAGGTTTGGTATCGGACAAGGATTGTAAGAGTGGAGGAGATGGATGTTGAGACTGGGTGGAGGTATGCGAGGGTGCATATTATGAATGAGCAGGAGAGGGAGCAGAGATTGGGGTGGCCTCGATGGAAGAGGATTTATAGATTTCTGTGTTAGCGTGTCGTTTGGGAATCAAAATTATATGTGGGGTTTTTGTATAGAGCCTACAAAAATAGACGGACGGTGACAAGCTATGAAACCATAGTCGTCATTATGTGCTTAAAAGTTGGACGAGAGATACATTGGAGATCCTCACCTTGGGAAGTAACGGTGACTGCAAATACGGCTGATGGGGATGATGTGTGTTGCTACTGGTGGGAGCTTGAAGCTCGATGAGATGAACTAGACGACAGGCTCACTGCTGCGGAATTTGAAGCTAAGTTGACTCAACTAAAAAAGATCTACGAGAGCGCACGGATAGTCGTCACCTACATGGATGTTCTGGCGAATGGTCTGGACGAAAATAAGCTTACAGAAATCATTCTCTCAATACACATGCTGTTATATCTTGTGGCGTATGTTCTCAATTCTAGCACGCCCAATTCTAATACGCTCAAGGTCATCCGAAAGACCACAAGCTCAGCATCAACAAACATACTAAAGCGCAGAATGGTCAAGAGTAGGTGGTGCAAAAAGACGTTAAACTTCTTGGATACATCTCCGATGTTTTACCCAGTATTTTACTTCCTAGTGTCACTCAAGCCACCTCGCATCAAGGCGGAAGATCACTCGAGCTGCAGTAGCGACAGATGTCTTGTTACTAGCAAGCTGTCTAGGCCTCTCCACCGCACTGACGGATGTCTTTGTGAAGATGTTATTGTTCCGGTCGACAGGGTGAATATCATCGTGGCTTCCGGGGGGATTCCTTTGGTCCGGAATACACGGTCGCCGCTTGGCAAGCCTGACGTCGAGGTGGTTCCATATACGCCATCCTCCAGGTTTATGGTAATATTCCACGTCTGGGGTGATCAACAATTCGGATCTGCCCAGAACTGCTTACCCAAATGTTAAGTCGGATACCTTGAAGAAGTGCTTTCAAGTTTTCCCACCTCTATGGATCACTGGGGAGTGCGCGAGTGGATCGCAAACTGGCGGTCTTCTCGGCCAGGAAAAATCGCACCGCTGAGTCGCGTATATGAATACTTCCGGTTGGACAGCTTCTGTATACCTCAAGCTGTCGAACACGCCGGCCTTCGAAGCAAAGCCATCGAGTCAATGAACCTCATTTACGCTGCGGCATCCCACACTTTTGTCTTTGATACGGGTTTACAGGCCTTGGACGCTGGTCGACGCCTGGCTTCCCTTGCGCATGGTGGGCGTTTAACCTACTACAGCCCTCGAGACGAAAACTTGCTGGATGTTGTGGCATGTATATATGCTTCAAATTGGATGGGCAGAGCGTGGACCTTGCAGGAGGGCATCCTGTCAGGATGTATTGTTTTCCCGCTCCACGGATCGTTAGCATATCTCAAGCTGTTATGGCCGCATCACAATGATGGCTTTGGCGACTTCTGGGAATACCTTGTGACTAAGATCCCAAAGGACTTCAGGCGATTCGCTTGCGAGTTGCTTCCGCGTAGGAACAAACCTAAGCTCGAGGTCAGTAAGCATCTGCAAGATGAATCTGAGCCATTCCGTGAGCCGGTTCGGCAGGAACTCTTCACACATTTGAAGAATTCTTTGCATGTCGAAGAGTACAGAGATTACGTGCGAACGCCAGTCAGTTGTCTGTTCGATTCTTAAGAGAAGTGCTTTGGACTAATGCCAGACAGACTGACAGAGCAGCAAGATTTGTCAAAGCTCACTCTCTCCTTCAATCTAGAACGACAACTCAGGCCGAAGATATTCCACTAATTTTGATGAATATGTCGTGCATGAATGTGAATGCCATATCACAAAGTAAAACCATCGATGCAAGGATTAGGGAAAACGCTCGCGCTGCTGTTTATCAGTGCAGCAAGCGCATTACCCGCTATAACTGAGGTACAGCGACAACTCAAATGGAAGGCTCTCGGACTTTATGGTCAAGAAGAGAAAGTCTCTTGACCCAAGAGCAGGTGCATAAAAATAGCAACTCAGCTCATTTCAATCCTCTCAACTAACATCGCCGCCGTCTCTAGTCTGCAAAGCCAGCGATCCAGATAACCAAGCGTTCCAGAAAAACAAGGCCAATGGATCCGAAAGGTATTATGTAATTAGTCAGGCTGACGTTCTCGTTTATAGGAGTTTTTTCTAAAATGTTCCAACAAAAGAAGCCAAGATGAGGAAAAAATAGGCGCTGAGGAAGCTTAAAAAGTCGCATGTAAAGGTGCGGTCTTTGCGAGCGGCCTAACAAAAGAGCAATAAAGCTCAGATTCAAACGAGCTGATGTCAGGCTACTGTCTCAACACCTCTGCCGTGGCATGAAACTATTATAGAGGTCTAAATTATTATTTGGTTTACGGCTTGTTGGTTTGAAGAGAGAAAGGATATTCTGGAACAGCCTCACCTCATTTAATGGTGCATGCTTGTCCAACTAGGCCAAGGACATCAAGATACCGAAGACATGACAGATTGTCTCGGATTTTTTGTCAGACTTGCCAGAATAAATCATTGGGTTTGGTGGTGGAGAAAACTGGCGAAGTTGTACCTCATTAGCAGGGGAAATCCTGGGTTATTGGGGTATAAAAAGAAAACGGCCTCAGAATGGGGTTTGGGGATCCTAACTATATTACCAAGCATAAACTAACGTGAACTCTATTATCTGCCGTGCACAATTGCCGCCATGCTGAGCCGAGGGTTTTCTGTTTGTATCACTTGACTCTCTATGGGTGATGATATTCGGATGAGATATATTAAGCCAATACTTTGCAAGTCCACAATTCTTTCGCATATATGCTCGAACCTGTGAAATATCTATATCCAGAACCCTAGCGAGACGACTCTAGTGGAGACTAATATACCAAAGTAGCGATGAAGTCAACCACCATCCCAAGACTATTTCTTTTAGAGAAACTGGGCCTTGCGGTCAAGATACTTCTAGGTAAGATGTCATTTCACACCGCAGTGTCTTTGACCTCCTAGTCTCAAAATCCCAAAGTACCCGGAACCATCGTGGGCATTCTCATCCGAGACATGCCCCTTGCCATCAAATACAAAGTCCCATTACATCTGTGGTTCACCTGTATGGTTGGGCACATCCTCCTAGGCAATTTCACCCCGCGCCAGGTTCAATTCCTCTCAACACCAACGATAGATGTTTACAGCGAGACCAGGGCCGTCACACTCGACTAAACCTCGACATCCAGCCCCTCGCTGGCACTGACGCATCTATAATGTGGATCGAGAATTGCAATAAAGCGTCTAAATTCGTCCTGTTCTTGCACGGCGGTGGATATGTCGCGTCCCCTCTACCAGGCCACTTCACTTGGTGCTGGGAGGCATACGTTAATGGTGGACCTGGTGTGGACAAAGAGGTTGCTGTTGCGGTGCTGCAGTATACGCTTGCTCCAGGTGGGAAATATCCTGATCAGCTCCGCCAAGCTTCCGCTGCTCTCAATCATCTACTTCAAAGCGGCGTGAATTCGCGTGATCTGATAGTCGGTGGTGACTTGGCCGGAGGGAACTTGACAACTCAACTCGCCTATCGCCTCCTGCATCCCAATCCCGCTGTCTCAGAAGTCAAGCTACAAAGCCCACTCGCAGGGATGTTCTTTGTGTCTCCTTGGCTCAGCGATCGAACAGACACAACCTCATTTGAAGAATATGGCAACGTCGACATGCTCTCTACAGGCTTACTCCAGCGTACTTCCGTGCACTCATTCCGCAGTGAGGACCTGGAGCCAAAAGTCAATGGAGCTCACCCAGCCCTTGCCGTGGATGGAGATCTGTCATGGTTGAGCGATCTCCCAGCGATCAAGAGCTCGCTTTATGTCACTGCTGGTAGGCGCGAGATTTTCTGTGATGTAATCGTCGAATTTGGGAAAGCTGCTAAAGAGAAATGCCGTTCGATTCCTGTTCAGATTGAAGTCGGTGAACGTGAATGTCATGACTTTATCCTCATCGAGAACCAAGGAGAAGTAGCAGGGGATGCCACGGAGAGAATGAGGAAATGGGCATCTGGCATATTATTAGATTAGTAGTATTGAACCAGAGGATCACTGTGGAAGATGGACGTGTTCGTCGATGGAAAGGACAGGAGCTGAACGGCGACATGGCAACAACACGGGCAAGACTTTGGATGGTAGTTTGGTATTTATCCTGTGAACTTAGTAATACAAATAGCGATGACAATGTGACACAGTCTACACTTAGAGCCCTTTTGTAGAGAAGCAGAGTTTGAGAGATTGCTAGTCTAGGCAGCCGCAGTCTATGTACCGTTGTGGGTTCGATAGCGCTAACCTCGGCTCTTCTATCGGCCAAGGAGTCTAAGCAGCTGCCTTCAACACCTCTGTCAGTTCGACCAACATCTTCCGCCCATTGACAACCTTGATGCTGGCAATCAGCAACGTAGAAGACGTGCTACCAACGCCAGTCTCCTTGTTGGAGTCGGTAAAGCGAACAAACTGGGAGACGCAACCAGCACCTGAGCCATCGGATGCATCCCAGGATTGGAGCTCCTTGGTTTCATGGATAGTCGTCTTGTTATCGACACGGAACTTCATGATGATATCGTGGAATGATTGTCGCGTGTAGTGATCATGGTTGATTCTAAGCGGCACAATTAGCTCCTATCAGTATGAGACTTCTTTTGGAGGTTGGTTACCTGGCCGTGAAATCTTCTGAAATTGACTCTTTGATGGTACTTGCCGAGACTTTATCGTCTGGCTGAACAAATATTCGGGCGTAGAGATTTTCCATCCAGCTACTGAGGGCAGAAGCGGGGAGAGTGGGTTCAAGGGCGCTGGCCATGTTATATGAATATCGAGTTTGTGACTGGCTTTGGAAGGTATGAGTGATGTTTTGAGATGAAAAAGTAGTAATCAACTTGAACAGCTTTATGAGGAGTTATTTATACCCAGTTTCCAAGTCATGAGTTTCGACATCTGTATAAGTTGGGAGTGGATCTACCCTAAGAATTGGGTCTAGCGTGCGGAACTCCGCATCTTAGTCAAACAGGCCCGGAATAGTCGGGCTCGGCGCTGACCGACTTTATTTTCCCATTAGCTCGAGTATTTGCAACAACCATCTCGTTCTTAGCCAAAAATCAATCAGCATTCTCACAAAGCGCCTCGCAGACATGGTATCGTCAAGACAAAGATCCTGCTCGGCTTGTGTCCGGGGTAAAAGGCGGTGCGACCTCGGATTCCCGCAGTGCGGACGATGTCTTTCAAGGCGGGCCACTTGTGTGTATGCTTGGATGTCACCTGAAGACGCGCAAGAGGTGGCTGAGAGCTCTGAGGTAATTGTTTGGAATGATCAAACCGACAGTACCGGAACCTCTCATTCCGATCACGCTTCATCCCCACCAGAAGTTCTCCCAGGAAACTGTGATGTTTCCTTATTCCCAACTCCCATAACCCTTCCCCCGCCCCTGGTGCCGCTCATAGAGGAGATTACAGGCCAAGGAAGAATCATATCATTATTTACCTCAGATCCTTATCCTCAGTCCACGAACCAGTCATATCCGAATACAGACTTGAATGCACAAACACTCTACCCTGCAACTACAATTGGCAATTCTTTAGCACCGTCAAGCGGTCCAAAGACTAGTTCTGTATATACAGGCAATGCCTTCAAAGAACGTGCAGAGTATGCTGCAAGTCGACTGGTCCATCAGGTCAAGAGCTTTGCAGAATCGGGACAAACGTCTTTTATCCACTATTCTCAAGTCAGCAGCTCCACTGCATTGCGAGACGCTTTCGCTGCCTGCTCTTTGTATGCAGCACGCAACTCGGTCAATGCCTCTCTGGTTGCATCGGAGGTTGCACAACGAGCAGCGCTACTCATAAAGGCTACGGATACAGCAATCGCTTTGAGTCCTCCGAACCCTTACTCAGTCATGAATCTTGACCTCCTGCCCTCCACACAGGCCATTCTTATATACCAGTCCATGCGGCTATTCTCAGAAGACAGCTCACAAAAGATACAAGCTGAGCAAAACACCAAGTCACTCGCCAGATGGGTTGATGTCTTACGAGCACAGACGGCGGATGCTTCCTCGATACTTTCAAAGTCTGGTCATGGTTGGAAAGATTGGGTTCGAGCAGAGAGCGTCCAGCGAACCATGGTATTTGCAGATCTTCTGGACAGCATTTACACTTTTCTTGAATTCGGCTGGTACCAGCCCAGTTCGAAGATTGCCAAGTTAAGCTTTGCAGGACAAGAAGCTGTTTGGAACGCAAGATCAATGACAGAGTGGCATGAAGCCAGGAAGCAGAAAGCCTGGCTGAGGATGGAGATGTCGAGATTTCGTGACAGTATCAAGGGGGCTTCTTTGAACCAGATTGAAGAGTTGGGGATCATTATTTTGGTCAGTTATGAGGGTGTTGAGGTATTGAGAGAGTGGGCTGGTGATGACAAAAGTCTACTTGAGAAGTGGGGGTTAAGGTCTGGTGCTGACATGTTCTCTTGGCCGAATTAATTTACCATATTACGGCATTGCCAGTTTGCGTTGTTTAATACCAGAGCAAGAGACATTCAATTACATAGTTATCGAAAATATAGAAGACTAAGCGCGAGGTTCCTAATCGCCTTCCCTGAATACCATCTGTAAAGTCTAGCATAGCCAGCCAACGGTCACCCCAAACCGGCACAGATAACTCTTCTACCTGGATCCTATAGGCCTACTCATCTTCTTCCAATCCCACTAGCTTCAAAAAGTCCTTCCACAGCCTTATTGCCTTCTTAACATTATATGCGTACAAAGTATACGTAGGTGTGATTACCTTGTCCTCCCCACTAACACTTAGCTTTACTACGTGCTGTTCATCAACAGAAGCATGACATCTTTGTCCAAGCTCAAGCACATGACTTTCTGGCTCGTCTGAGAAACTGGCTTAATGGCCTCTTACCCTTGTTGCAGTTCAGTACGGACAGCATACCTAGCTGTCAAAGACAACTAAATCTTCGAATGTCTTATAATCAGGTGAGTTACAGCTTTCAGCTCTAGAACATGAAATTGACAAAGTAAAACAATCAGTGATATGTATCACTCGGCCTCTTTGGAGTTATGTCGTGCTATCAATCTCGTCATCCTTGACAAGCAGCCCTGCTTGTTCACCACAGAACACATACTTCGACTTTTCTCTTCTCGAGGCAGGCATTGAGTGTGCACAGCAAACTTGCAAATTTCTTATAGAGTCATGGATCCTCGGATCGTTTATGACCTTTGATTGCGTTTACACTCGATATCTCTTCTCAGCTCTTACAATCCTCTTACTCGCATACATGATCAACGATGAGGAGGACAGCGAACTTCAAGGGCAATTTGAGGTAGCGGCTGACATTCTCACTCAGCTAAAAGAGAGTGGTAGCGCTCTTGCTGCCGAGTACTGTTTACATATCGACGGGATGAGACAGATAATGAGTCGTCATGAAACGGTGCTGGACACGGGTCCTGATCATGCGACCTTAGATGACCACACGAGCCTTGATCAATGCTGTGATGACACGGCATTTGGCGGTGCATTAGAGCCTTCAGTGCTTTGGGAATCTATTTGGAAAGAATATGAAAATCTTTGGACGGGTGCTGATATCTTGACCGATGTTTAGGATAGCAATAAATAGGCCTAGGGCTTGTAGCTACTTCAAATCGTATTTAATTGAGTATTATAATGCTTCAAGAGTTATATTCATATTAATGAATTCTTAGTCAGGATTAATCATTTCAATAGATCTAACTCCTATCTTATGGAGTGTGTTCTTTTGAGCAGTCCAGCCCTTCAGGCCACTCACTCCAATTTACTCAGTCATGAGCTTAGTATGTGTTGGGTACGAGGAGTTTGTGAGATGTTTAATTTGAGAGGTAATGCCTGACGAGTGGTAAACTAAGATGCCTCGAGGTGCATAGAGCTCTGCCCCCAACAATGCCAGATACGGGTATCTTTTCGACGCCATTGCGATTGACAAAATCCCATGTCTGGAGACTGTTGGCTAGGTTCCCCAGTAGCTACGTTAGAATACATGGCCATCCCTATCTCAGAGCATCTTTCTTAGGTACCCCATCACAGGTTCAGGGATGGATCTGTAGCCTTCCAACTTTCCTCCAATGACAAGATCCTCCAAAGTTGCTTTCTTGTAGTCCTTAACTTCCCATAGATCATCGGGAAGCATTTTCATCATTTCTCCCGTTGCCCACATCTTGCGGCAATAGGACGGGACAGCGAGATTACTCTCCTTGCTGAGACAATCCTCAATCACTTGGTTGAGTTCCTCCAAGTTTCGTGTTGCAATAGAGGGCTCTTTGCCGTTCTTCTCTTTCATGATCGCAGCAATTTCCCTGCCTGTTGGTGCAAGCTCTGACAAAGTAATGGCCCGGTTCGCAATAGTGTGGATAGGCCTGGCGGTAAATATGTCGACATAGGCAGCTGCGACGTAATCCTTGGTGCTACAGCCAGTTAGAATGATCGGATCAAAAGATATGTTTTAAAAGGAGGTGCCTTAAAGTCAAATGCTACGTACCACATAGTGACTTTTTCGTTCTCGGCGTTGCCGACGTAGAACAATGCGTTGTTCTCCAAATCAATACCCACTGCCCTATAATTTGTTCAAGTCAATTACAGATAAACATCGCGAGTGATGGGGCAATATTGTACACCGTGTGGAGGGTGAATTCAGCGAAATTTCCTGCGTGGATGACAGTGGTTGGAATTCCAGCATCCTTGGAAGCCTTTTCGACATTTGCTTTTGCTTTCATACAGGGAATGCGCATTCCCTGCTCACCGTATCGCAGACAGAAGTCCGAAGGAGAGAAGAGCTTGACGTTAGTCTTGGGGATAGCTTTGACAAAGCCATACTGTCGGTCGGTACCCTCGTCTCCAACGAGGGAACTGAGAAATCAATCAGCATAGATTCGAAAAGGTACAGATGCGTAGTGAATTTGACTGACATGACGATGTCTATATCTTGCAAGGCAGCAACCAAAGCGTCTTCGTCAAGAACGTCGATTTCAATCTTTTTCACATAATCCGGGAGATTGGAAGTATCCGAACTAGGGCGATGCAAAACAGTAATTGGCGCACCAGAGGCAATCAGAGCAGGGACAACTCGGGAGGCAACGAATCCTCGGTGACCATAGACAGCGATACGGTTCAAAGCCATGGTTGGAAAGACAAAAGATATCTAGAAATGATTGTTGGATGTGTGTAGAAAGCTGTCGGGACTGGGCCTGATTGAAAACTTATGTCAAGATTCAGAATTTCAAGCTCTGGATATGATGTTATATACCTTTCGACAGAAGCCTGTGGGTTTCAATAAAATCCACTTTGTAAAAAGATCATCGTCCACTTGGCAATACCATCTCGAACCCGCTTAGCAGAGGTCCGCGTATACCGAAACGCAGACCCTGGCCGCCGACCAGACCGACAGGTTTTCTGTGGTGCCTTTACCCTCCAGCTCACGAGACCGACTTACTGCGTTATTGTAGAAGACCCTGCTGGAGGTTACGTAAACCAGTTCGAGCTTACAAAACACTCAATTATGCATTTTGACCCGACTGAAAACCTGACTGAGAGATTCTTCGGCTCCGAGCAGACCAGCAAATGGGTCTACAATCCTGGCCTAAGGAGTAACCAGACTGTGAGGGTAATTTGGTGGACTGGCCTAAGGAGTAGTGATCGTCGCTCCACGAGCGCACAGGAAGACATCCGCGTGACAAAAGTTTCCTATTTTGGCTATTTCCCGAGGTTAGATGTTGTGTTTTTCAAACAGTACAGAACCCCTGCCTGTCTGACAAGGCACAATATCATGGAATCAGTAGGCCTTTAAACTCAAACTTTAAAATAAAGCCTGTTTGTCCGTTTTATTATTCACTACATCCAGTCAAGAGGGACAGAGCGTTGTATGATTAGTCTGCAACGTGTCACCCATCGCAGGTCCTCTACAAAAACGTACTAGACCGTGACGTCAGAGGGGTCCTATTGACTAACACTTGTAGTGTCTATACATTACAGTGACTCTATATACAGGGAAGGTGTTTTCATCTTGTGGTACTTATCGAATGTGTTGCAATATGGGGGAAAGGATGTTGCCTACCAAGTCATACTAGTAAGCTCGAAGTCAACAGTGTAAGGTCATGGTACTCATGGATAGCGTTTAGTGGGAAAGAAAACACATCATTCACGATAGTTGTAGTGCATTTGACTACCGACACAATCAAATTGTCTATATGTAATCTGGAGGGTGCACATCACTCACTATTGGCCACGTTGTCAAATCCATAATTAGTGAAAGCCGTGAGGAACAAGTGCCCTATAGTGTAGTTCAGAATGGGCGAATAGCGCTCCACCTCAGTTAAGAGCATGAAGAAGATGGCAGCAGGTCGTCACGACCACGGCTTGTTCTGACCACTTGGACCATGCAATTTACTACGGCCATCCATGCAAAGCCATGAAATAATCTTCTAAAAGAGATCAAGGGCTCCAGGGAATTTTCATAGAGCAGAAATCGCGCAAAAGGAGCCCTAGCAAAACCAATCAATCACTCTCCAGGGATAGCACCGTGATAGTTGCTGAATGGTGGTAAAAGTCTTAGGTTTCGGTAAATGTACGCTGGATAGATTATGAATCCAGTTTTGTGACCCTGTTATTTTCAAGCATGCTTGCATTCACGGTGTTACTAATGTTCAGAACGTTCCCACACTATGAATAACTTGCAAGTCGGTTCTAAAATGGAGATCCACCGTGAACACACCGTGATTATTTAAAACAGGGATTACAAGCTGCTCGGGTCCTCCACCGTATGAATGACAAATCTAGACAACATTTCATTAAGGTTCGGTAATGCATTGTAACACTATGGACCCCTAAACATCCGGAAAATATGATTTGTTATGGTGCATTGTGATAAAACCTCTTACCCAAATCGAGTGCGTATCCGGCGGCACCAAAGTAGAGCAATGCCACAATTATACACTTTTAACCCCGGCTACCTATGTATCAGCTAGTCAGGGATTACACTGGACGTGGACAGTGTGTGTCTAACTTCATTCTATCTACCCGCCTGAAATGCAAACTGGTGATTATTCTTCCGCAGATGTACAGTAATCAGCCAAAGCGTTAGAGTTTGATACTGCATGGCTGCGTCTCTGATGTGTCTGATGACAACAGACTGTACTGCTCAATTTCCCATCTCTGTTGTGTGATTAAACAACCTGACAATATGCCTTTGAAGAAACGCAAACAATCCACACCCCCCAAACCCAATCTGCGCCGCTCACGATTGGCGAACAGGTCGCGTAAGGTTCTATACGTCGAGAGGACAGACAGTGATGATGATAGCGCCCACGAGCCGTCTTTGACAGTACGGAATGCGCTAAAAGCTCGTCAGAACCGCAACAGGCCAGAAGACTCAGAGGATTCATACCTAGACGACTCCCAGGAAGGCAACGATGGGGATGTTGAATCAGAGCACCTTGAGCACACGGCAGAGTCTGATGAATCTCACGCCGCCGAGCTCTGTAACGATTCGGACGAAGAGGCACCCCCGGTAGTGACATTCGTCCCTCTAGAGAAGATGCGGGACAGCGGTGGTATTGAATATGTCGGCTTTAAGATCCACCCGAACAGTCTTCTATTTCTAAAGGACCTCAAAGTCAATAACAATCGAGCTTGGCTGAAAGGTAATCGCGACGCCAACTATATTGATGATCGCTAACGCCCGGAAGCTCATGACGGGGAGTTTAGACGCGCATACAAGGACTGGGAAACATTTGTCGAGCGCACTACTTCTTCAATCATGTCCATCGACGACACCATCCCTGAGTTGCCGGCTAAAGACGTTATGTTTCCTATCTACAGAGATTTGCGCTTCAGTCCTGATGGGAAGCCATACAAGGTAAGAAGCACGGTGTTCTGGTTCCAAAGTATATTATTGACGATCACTAGGCACACTTCTCGGCGGCTTGGTCTCGAACGGGGCGCAAGGGCACATATGCCCACTACTACATCCATTGCGAACCAGACGCGTCCTTCGTCGCTGGTGGGATATTCGCTCCTAATGCAGAACAACTCCGACAACTTCGAACGAGCATAGACGAGCGGCCGAGACGGTGGCGCGGAGTGCTGAACAACGACAACCTGAAGCTGACCTTCTTGCCGCAAGTCAGAAGGAAAGGCACGGAAGAAGCAGCGTTAAAGGCCTTTGCTGTTGAAAATAAGGAAACGGCCCTGAAGACAAGACCCAAGGTGTGCAAGTCACATTACAGAAGATTCAGTTGAAGCTAACCGTCCTGCAAGGGGTTCATCAAGGATCATCGAGATATTGAGCTTCTCAAGCTCAGGAAGTTCACTCTTTCTAGAAAGATTCCGGACAATATTCTATGTGCAGAAGACACCCAGGAAAGGATCGTGGAGGTTTTACAGCCTCTGGTCGCATTTGTAAGCCCATTTAGCTTCTGTAAAAGGCGTGGAGAACTCTACGATGTACTGACGTTTACAGATTACCTTTCTCAACAGCGTGGTAATGCCAGATCATGATGTCAGTAGTAATTCGGAGGATGGTAGCTAGTTTAAAGCATCTTAGCTCACTAATATATCGTACAATAAGCTTCTAACTCTGTCTGAATCAGAAACATCGTTCCTGTTATAGGGAATAACAGGGCTCCCTTTTGTAGATATGATAAAGTAAAAGGGGGGGTGGAGGGTTTGTTTTACACTCGGGGCTAAGTCATAGCGCTCTATATGGAGTACTTCAAGTGGCATTAGTTAATTGATTGACTATGCCCGCTTCCTATAACTACCTATGAAGCATGGAACTAAACTTTATAATCGATCCTCTTTACATGTACTAGGTCATTAGTCCCGTCCCATACTGCACAATATAGTCACAAATACCATCTCCTTACAGCCAGTCACATGTATAAATCCGATAAGCCTCGAGATTCTCAAAACCGTTACAACCCAATCTACTACTAATACAGAAATCACGCCCCAGTTCAACCCCAATGATTCCTCACATCTTTGAGACTGTTTATAAGGTTGCCTAGGGCTACAAGGTTGTCTGCCACGTCCCCGTCCCAGAGGCGTTAGTAGAACAAGCTCGAGATATACCAATCAGCTTGAGGCCAGTCGTATCCAGGATACAGAACTGACACCGAACTAACGCAGCATGCAAGTCTCATGACCTCAGCTTTCGTGGTTGTGCTTGTTTTGTGGTTTTGAATGTTTTTTTGGTGGTTTGGCTTGATGACAGGGATGCATGCATATTTTGTCTCTTCTTATGATTGACCTGTTTACTGCACAGTCATCTGTGCGGGTACTTCTCATGGTTAGGTGCCCGCCCATGGGAACCACTACCTGCATCGGTCCCTGAGTCCTGTGACTCTGCACCACCACCCCTGTTCACTGCACTAAATCGAACTAAAGAAAGAAGTAGCAAGAAGGCGATTTTTAGCAGTAAATTGAAGCCTGCTGTAGATTAAAGCTGCAGTTGAGAGTCATAGAAGGGCTAACCTCTGTGGCTGTAGCTGTTCCATATCTCAGCTGCCGCTGTAAGCGCTGAAGCTGATGGGCTATAGACCCTGTTTCTGATGGGTAACAGCGCACTTAGCAGGGGGGGCGATGCAAGATTAGGCCGGGGCCTCTATGCCCGGCTGGTTCCCCCGCCCGTATCTGAGTAAGCGGCGACCTGAGAAGCACGCGCCCGAACGAAATGAGCCAGACGAGTAGCATTCACGAGTGATACAGTATATAAATGATGGTAACAGAGATAAATTAGTATTCGTGAAAAACATCGTTTGAAGACACACTTCTCACATTTATTGCGACATTCCTGGCGCCAAATCCTTTTATTGCTCTTCTGCTCGTGAGGCGCACCTCTAAAACTCCAGCGCAATGGACCCCGCTTATTCCACACTCCACTGGGTCATAGCACTGAGTCTTGCTGGCCTTATCTCCTACTCCTTCATCACCAATGCCCTCCGCCCGCACTCTTCGCGACTGCGACATCTCCCAGGACCAGAGGT
Organism: Fusarium humuli; assembly: GCA_004366955.1. NCBI lineage: Eukaryota > Fungi > Ascomycota > Sordariomycetes > Hypocreales > Nectriaceae > Fusarium > Fusarium humuli. The sequence goes on along the minus strand of QHKN01000091.1, from coordinate 128,865 downwards.
AAGATTCCTGGATCATGAACCTTTGTCCCCTCCTGGAACTGACACGCTCCCTCCCACCGTCATAGGACCATCAACTTCTCGTCGGCCATGCTTTGCGCATCCTTCGCGGCGCGGGGCCCAACGACCTGTACCTCCAATGGATGCGACGCTGGCCTGACGCGGCTTTCGTCAGGTGTCTCTCCTGGTTGAACCAAGAGGTTCTGCTCGTGAATAGCCTCGAAGCGTGTCGGGAGGTGCTGCAGACGAATGCATACCTGTTTGCCAAACCGGGCTTTTTCCACACTTTGGTGGGGGAGTTTCTGGGTGTCGGGCTGTTGTTCAGTGTTGGAGATCAGCACAAAAGATTGAGGCGCATCATTGCGGGTGAGTGCAGAAGAGTCTTTATACGCGTGCTATGTTGACGTGAACAGGGCCGTTGTCGCGACCGAGTATACGAAAGCTGTTCCCGACGTTTGTGACCTACTCCGATAAGCTCAATCGCGAGATCGAAGCGTCCTTGAGGCAGACTGATGATGGAATCATCGAGAGTATGCAATTATTCACATTGCCATTGCGCGCTTGTCTAACCTTTACCAGTCGAAGACCTCATAACCCGCGTCACACTCGACATTATCGGCGTCTCCCTCCTCGGCAAAGAACTACGCGACTTTCGCTCCCGATCCTCCCCGCTGTCCTTCGAACGATGCTACAACGACATTCTTGCACAGCCTCTTGCTGGGCAAATCATAAGCTTCGTCAATCCATTCATCCCGCTGCGGTGGCTGCCTGTGTCTGCCAATCTGGACTTCATCCGCGCCAAATCTGCGCTGAAGACCATGATGGAGGAGCTGATTGAGCAACGCACTGCTGAGGTGGAGGCTGTGAGCGGAGGTGATCTCTCGGACGATTTGTTGACGAGAATGATTGAGGCGAGCGCTGGGGAAAGGCAGAGGCTGTCGAAGGACGAGTTGATCGATATTGTGAGTGGATTTCTGATCTTGACTCAATAAAGTCGTTCTAATACGTGGCTTAGACCATGCAGGTTATTGCTGCCGGGCACGAGACGACCGCCAGCGCTCTAGTCTGGACGGCGTACGCACTTGGCAAGAACCCCGCGTCGCAGGATCGTTTGCGAAAAGAGATCCAATCTCTAGATACGAACGACATATCCGCCAAAGCGATAGACGAACTTCCCTACCTCGAGAACGTCATCCGCGAATCCCTACGCCTCTATTCCCCGACCCTGATCATACCCTGGGAGGCCCAGACAGACATGACCATTGCAGGAGTCAATATTCCTCAAGGCACGACGGTACAAATAGTGCCAGCCATGATCCAGCTCAATCCTCACATCTGGGGCGATGACGTCGAGGTGTTCAGGCCAGAACGATGGGAGGATGCTGCCCTGAGTCCATATGCCATGGAAACATTCTCCAACGGGCCACGGATGTGTCCTGGCAAGGCGCTGGCGATGTTGAACATGAAGGTTTTGCTGCTGGGGCTGGTTAGGGATTTTGAGATGGAGGTTTTGGGGGATGTTGAGATGAGGAATCCTAGTTTGACATTGAAGGCGAAGAAGCCCATCTTATTCAAGGTTCGAAAGGTCGGTGGGCGATGAATTGCGCGGTGGTGAATCCGTGATGGCATGGCCTGCGAACCGTCTTGGTAAAGCAGTGGACGACCCTTTGGAGGATATGATGGAATAGAGAGGATAAGATAAGATGCAATCAAGATAAGATAAGATACGGTAAGCAAGATGTCTTACTAGGCCGTACAATTTCCGACGAGACTTAGCAGACAGCCTACCCTACACCATAGCCTCACATTCTGTGTCTTGTAACCAGATTGTCAGTATTGCAGACATGTCGCCAGGTCATCCTGACAGGTTCTAATTTATTGTATTATCTGAACTCAAGTACCGTGCCCCGATATATGGCCTAAATTAAGAATCAGCATACCTTGAGTCTTCACTGGTACACATACTCACCTTGAACTGCCAGCCATGATTTGTGGAATCTCAGTTGAATAGACAAACTAACCCCCCGCAACGGTGGTATCCGGCTGGTCCTGCCGGAACAGCCCGCAAATCTAGTGGGACAGGGCTGAACGGTCTTGATGATGAATTAAGCAGACGGTTTCGCTGCACAGAATACCTGCCTGTGGTGTGCGCGCTGACACACCAAAGCGCTGGACACCTGAGACCACGCAACAAGGATTGGCGACCCTAGATCGACAGGGTCTTTCTGGACCACAATTTCTCGGAGTTTTAATGCGGCTAAGGCCCTTGACGCCACGAGGTTTAGCCAGGAACCAATTCCCTACGGCCCACCTCCGATGCACCATCTGAGAACCCCATATTAACTTCAAGATCATCTTCGCTAAATCATCGTCAAAGGTCGGGAATCCTGACTTGACAGCAACGACGTGTAGACATCCGGCATTCCCATTCCCAATTCCTCCGCACAAGAAGCGCTAGCTCGCTCGGTCGCTTTCCGTGAGAGATGAGCCCGATCCTCGACTGTCAGCTCGACGCCACTCTGGGTGGTATACTTGAGGGTGAAGGACCCATCGTCAAGAGTACGAATAAGATCGACAGCGACCTCCGTGCATTCATTACCAGGTACAACGGAAACACGATACGAGTTTCAGAGAGATCCTAGCTGGCCGAAGAGCTCATCACATATTATCAACCAAGAACTTGGCGATTGCAATTCAGTGCAATGCAACACAGCGGCAGCCGTATTCAAGGTGAAAGCAGGCATAGAGTATGTTCTCGAAAGCTTTCCAATTCTTGAAAAATGAGCGAATAAGTTTAACATCTAGGCCTATCAAAAAAACAACTAGTCCACCCAGCTTGCAGACGGTATCGCGCAGGGTCAATCGCGTTATCCTCGGATGTCGTCGATCGTCTTGGAAGTCTGGCAGTATAGCCTCTTGTGACCGTCAAAAATACCAATTGGACCAACATTGCAGCGATACTCATGCTCGTCCGTCTGAGTGTAACATTTGCCAATCTTTTTGCCATTCTTGTCGACAAGATTGTTGCTGGGACGCTTGTAGAACGCTAGTACCGAGTCAGTCACTAGCTTCAAGTTGACGTGGCAAAACTTACTCCAGTGCGCGTTCTTGTTGAAGTGCATCTCCATCTCATCGATGGCACCATCGGCACCACACTTGCCCTTACAGCGAACACCAATCTTATTTCCGCTGACGTCGTCGCTATCACCCCAGGTCTTTGCGTTCTTGGCCTATTCATGCGTCAGTACCCATCTCCGCTTGCGATAGAAGTACTCACCTCGTTGCAAGTTGGTTCCTTGGCGTGGGGAACCCAACGTCCGAAGGAGCCTCCGACTCCGCCGCCTGTCGACCAGTAGACATCGAAGTTTGCCGTAGCGGTAGGCACAAGAACTGCCAAAGACAGAAGGGCGGCGAAGGAAGTCTTCATTGTGACGAGTCACGTAAGACGAAGGTGCTGTAATATAGGTAGAAGCGTGGTTGCTGGAGAGGCTCAATTGATTCGATGGAATGCTTTGCTGTGTCTGGAATTACACAAAATGAAGAGGTAAGTCCCGACCTTTTATAGCCATCTCTATCCCAGTCTTCGCCAGCAACCTCACCAGTTTGTAGGACTCCGTGATCGATTGAGATCGAACAAGAGGTGAATTCAAGGTCGAAAAAGTCCTACAGATGTCCTTCAATCGTCTCTGAGCGATCATTTACTCCTTTTGTCGCTGAGGACCCCATTTAGCTGAGGCTCTGCCGTCCCTTGGCGTTGTCATGAGCTGACTCGCCCGAGGCGCAGTAAGGCTATCACAGTCCTAGCATTCTACATGGACTAGGACCAGGAGAAAATTAACGTTGCGCAGATCATACCAACCACATTGGGTCACATGGTGCGGTGAATCCTGGAGCAGATGAGATGTAGCCCCGCAATGTAAGCCGATGATCGACTTTGCATATCGAGGCTCAGCCGTCACTGTGTGACGTTAGGTCGTCATGCCAAGTACAATGCCATCAAGTGTCATCCTTTTGGAAATAAAGCTTTGATACATGTAGAAGATTCATGCAATTAAACAAAGCGCGAGCTAACCAGCAGAACCATCAGACGTGGACGATGCTGTACTGAATATGCTTTGTTAACTAGCTGTTTCTTTAAGGTGCTTTTCTACCTCGATCACATCCCCACGTTCATCACATGGCCTGCTGTTCAAAACATATTGCATCTTTCTCAATCAACTGACGTGAACGTCGTAACCATCCGTATCCCGACCGGTAGATAGACAACAAATATTGGTCAAAAACCCCTCAGTATCTGCCCGAGCAGACGGCAGTACCCTCCGAAAGTTGGTCGACTTTAAAGCGTCAACAAAATAATCTTTTCTCTCTTGATCTTCCAGAATTTCAAAGCAAAGAACGACTCCCGGGACATAATTGAGTGTAGCTATGGGGTGATCAATCTTCTCGATATGGGGCAGTAGGTCCCAGGCTTGTTGGCATGTCCGATGGTATTTGTCGTACATCTCAAGGTCGGCGGCTTCCAAGGTACATGACAAATCGTAAGCCATACGAGAGAATATGATGCGCAAAGGCATCCACGCGGCTAATGGTTTGAGGAGTGCCTCGTGCGATGGTGGAGGTGAGTCCAACTTGGGATGCGAAGGATAGTTTGCTCCCAGGCTTGATTCCATTTTCATGCCTGTTTCGTAAGTAGAAACGCAAAGACGGTAGCTAGTTTCTGTTTCTGAAAGGAAACGCAAGGCCAACTCATGTGTTTGCTCAGCAATGTTTTGTCTTTGGCCGGCAGCCGTATAAGGGTTGTTGATTTCCTTGGTACACTTCACCATCGCGGGCCACTGGGCCGTAACAGAGTTCAGTTGATCCTGCCAGTGCTTGTTGACATGCTCTGGGATTTTCGAATTTTCGCACGAGGCCTTCCACCCCAAAACATCCTGCCACGAATGTGATCCATTGGAGGTCCTCGGTGCAATGAGCCTCCGCCCAGTGCCTAAATATGTGACCTCCATTAGCTATAGACAACTAAACGTGAAGATCATCTCCATTCTGAGGAGGACCTTTCGATCGCATCATCTTTGCTATCCCTTGGTGCAATGTTGGATCTCCACCGTCGAAGAGCAAGTTACAACGGCCCATGAGCGTGACGGCTGCGCATGTTTCTGTGGACAATTGTGTGGTTGGGTTCTGAAGTGCACGCATCAGACTCCGCAGGGCTTTACCATGTAGGTCATGGAAGATTGGACTCCTTTCCATTGCTTCAGGGCTGAGGTAGTTGGTCCAGCAATGGCAGAATAGTGCCACGCAGTCACGTAGCGCTGAGCTAGAGCCTAGTCGCTGCGGAAGAATCTTGAGGAAGCCTGCATTGTGGAGGATGTCACCAATTGGATCTCTCACAATTGTGCTGATCAGTCGTATAGTGACTCGATCCGCCACCGTGGTAGGGTAATTCCGTGGTCTCGGGAGCAAACCGACAAATCCCTGACGTTCTGCTTCCGTAGAAGTTCCCCCAGCATGGGCAGTACCAAGGTGTGACCCACGGCATCTCGTTACTGACGTGATTGTATTAGATGCGCCATGGTCAGACGAAAGACCTTTACTACTTGCATGAATGAACTTGGTGGTAACTGTCGGTCCTGAGCAGACCATCTTGGCACGTTCACACGTGGAGCATGTCGGCCAGCGAAGGTCGCACTGCTAAGACTAGTATATGTCTCAGAAGAGAAATATAAGGCGGCAACTTACTTTTTCCTTACGCTTCTTGCAGAATAGACAACTTGCAGTCTTTGGTACACCCGGCATCTCGCGTGATCCGGCTTGTAAGAGCCGGAACTACAAGCTGATTATGGAACTCCTAGCTTGTTCTAGATGTGTGGGCACCGACGAAAGAGGAAGGATGTTGAGCTGTGAGATGGCACTTCTCATCTGGGTGTGAAACCAATGGTCAACTAGTAACGTGAGCGCACTTATAAAGCAGCCGGCAAGGCACTGCCCAGATTCAGCCCCTTTCCTTCGCGTTCGAACAGCTTTAATCACATATATGGCTTGAGGATCAACGACAGATGTCTCGGAACTGCAGAGGAATGCGGGAGAAGAGAATCAAGATTTAACCTTAAACATGCAAGGTCGATATCAATTGGAAGATCTTGGCGGCTCGTAGCGCAACATTTCTCCTATTCGGAAAATGGTGCTCACTAGGTACACAAAAGTGGTCTCACTTAAAACTATCAGCTGAATCATGAGTTGAAAATGTAAAGCTGAAAATTACATCATGCTGCGCCTCACTGTTGGGGCTGAGCTTTGAATTGAACGTGTATACCGAGTGGCCTCTCTCGGATGTCTGACAAGATCTAGGACGGAGGCGGTGCTGTAGATGAGTAGTACGGGCTTGTTGAGAGTCAGGCGGTCCGCAAAATAACCAGGACATAGAAGCCTATTGACAAAACGACTTAGACATGCTTAGATACTAAAGCTTAGGGTAGACTATCCTAATTTTTATGACACCCTTAACTAAGTCTTGGTTTGTCTTTGACCCACCTGAGTCCAATTAGTTAGTAGTTCTTGATACTATGAGATTGAATTAAAGATGGCTCTTACCATTGATATTAGGAGCTGGCGGAACCATGGTGTTTTTAGTGAAGGAAAGTTTGTCATCCCCTTGAACAGAGTTGATCGCGATCACTAGCAGATTTGCCTGGAACCAGAACAGATACACAAGTTGGGATTATCAGTTTATCTTTTAGAGACGAACGATACCATTCCGGGAACCAGATAAACAGAGAGCATCCCCGGCAGTTCTTGAAATAATGTCTGAACACGTAGTAGGTTGGTTAAGTTAACTTATGTTGTCGGTCACCATTCAGTCTGTTAGGCTGGATGAAGCAGACAGCCGGATTTGTACGTGTACTTTCACACTAACAGGAATGTCAGCATCTACATTCTGATCACGACGCCAATGCTGTCTCTATAAAAACGTTTTAAAATGACTGTGGACCATGGTACGATTCTATTGATTTACACCTTCAAGACCTCGTTTCAGATCTTGACAGCTGAGTATAGGGAATTTGGACTCTACTTGCTTGAGGAGGTGTTCCCGAGTTGAGTTATCTGATCCCTTATCTTATCGGCTTATCGGCTTATCTTATCACTTCGATTTGTACTTAGTAGACTACTCTTCAGGCGAATGGACTGCCAATAATCACCATTAAAGCTATCCGGTTGTCCAACTCATGCATTTGCATGGGCAGGGAACTCTGTACAGTCGCTACATTCGAATGTTGGAAGTGGCTGATGTTTAGTTAAGGGCATCTGTCGACGTACTTGAAAAAGTAACCAGCATACCGACCTTTGGCGGTTCTAAATACCCTGTCGTAATCTCTACACGCATAACAGCAGATTGATGTAAAACACAACCATTTTATCAGTGAAGATATCGGATAACACAACACCCTTTCGGTACAAGTTTTCAACAAGCGGATGAGATATATTGGACAACCTCGCTCAAGATAAAGACGGTATAGCTGAGTTCACTCTTACTTCAACAGGAATTGCTGAGCACAGCCCCATGTGGCGTACAGCATGACACCTCCGTGGCACAATACTTTGCGGCGTTTGACAAAGAAGTAAAATCTGACAGCAATGAGAGAGGCTCCACATGGGGCTGAACGCCACGCCAGTTCTTTCCTCAACACCTTGAAACTGGCGGTGCAGGATCTTGAGGTTCAATGACTAAGCAGGAGTATGCTGGAAAGCGAGAATAGATTATAACAAAATTCCTTAATCCAAACTGATACCAGTGTTTTCAGCTCTCATAAAATGGACAAAATGTTTCATAGACTTGATCGCTTTGTTAGTTCTAATGACTAAGCTTATCTGAGATCTGAAGGTGTCGTTCAATGAATCATGGAACTACTGTCACTCCGATGGTGTAGTACAAAGCCAGAATATATGACCCTATTTAGGGTTTGACGGCGACACATCTGAAGATGCATACATCGGACCCTTCTTGCATTACCGCAGCCATCAAGCTAGAAGTTTTTCGGAACATTCGATGCACAACGCCCACGTACCGTGGCACACCACAATCAATGTTTTAAAGAAAGCCAAATACAACCGGAGAGATCTTCAGGCACGAAACGCTGCACATGCGAGATTCTGTAGCTAAGGCGGCACGCTACCGGTGAGAGACGCGCGTCTGAGGCGTGTGGTGATAGCGTCATCTGGGAGTTGATGTCGCAATATTGGAGTTGTAATATTGGGAGACCTGATTGGGTGTAAGTTTGGGGTCGGAGGGATGTAGTTGATAATGGGGTTCCACGACATGTAGAAAGATAAGATGTTGATAAGGGAACTGCATATTTGATAGGTATAGAGATAAGATTAGATGTAATTAGGATTGTATAAATCTTGGCAAAAGAATTGTCGACATAGTCGAAACACAGGTTGACTTGAGGCAAGTGACTTTTGCTTTTGGTTACTTAATCCGTGGCTGAATCTTATACTGTCCTCAATTGCCAGTGGTCTCGGGGACTTGAATTGAATCAAAAGCAAAGCTCACTGCTGCAAACCATACATGCATCAAGAGGCAGCCCATTCCAGTCAGTGCTTCACGGCCTTCATTGTACACCCTCAGTCAGCTTAAACACGACACCATCTTGTCTGTGTCATGTATGTCAATTGTGGACTATAAATACTGGACGCAGAGACGTCGTTTGAGTAGACCTCGCAGAGGGAGGGCTTGCATGTCGATGAGGCTACTGTAGAGGACAGACGATTGCCGAAGTGGATGGGGAGTATATAATGGATCTTGACTGCAGCAAAGATCTAGAGCTTCAGTGGGATTACTACTGCATGCGGACTGAATTTTGACCGGAATATTTCCTCCTACCACAGCGACTCGCTCTGTGAGCTGCCATTGGGACGCGCTGGGCTCTACAGCTTGACGCGAGACCATCCTCCGACTTCAACGGTGTACACTCTCCGACACTTGTGAGAAGAGGCCATGAGAAATCAGCAAAGCCTTGAAAGTGTCTCTGGTGGAATTCGCAATACAGAAATGGTTGATCCTTCGCCAGAGCTCCAGTAATACCCTACACTGATGTGAATCCTGTCACCGTTAGCCTCTGTATTACAAGCTGCGAGTCACGCAGGAACGCCCAGTCAGCGGCGATAAGCGCTGCATTATTCAGGAGTCACCATCATTTACAGCTCAACTCATTCAAACGGCATCTTTAATGTCCAGATAATTATTGAAGCAATCCTAGCTACAATGTCTCACCAAAACGGTAGTGCAAAAAAGGTTTACAGTCTCAAGCCTCTTCCACCAATATACCTTCCCGCATTCCAACGGAAACCACCTCCCCGTACCCCGGAACCTCTGGAAGGCTCTCTGCTTTCCTCCGCACGTATACGCAGGTTGGTTAAAATAGAGACAAAAGGGACACCGTAATCTACGCCCGTGGCTGGAGACTTTGGCGCCGTCCAAGACACTAAGAGTGACATGTCAGGAACTTGACATTTTGACAGTTTTAATTGACGGGTAGAAGATGCCGATGGCTGATTTTGCTTCACGAATGAACGTTGGAAAGTGGTTGAGAAGTAGAATGAGATAGCAGGAGGCACATGTGACAGATTGATTTGATGGTGCTGTGATGGTTATGCAGGTACAACAAGATTCAAGTTTGACGTTTATGGCTGTCGCAAGGTTTGAAATGCAAACTCAATTGACACCAATAACAGTTCCTAATCCATTGCCATCAATCTTTGATGAATTTACTCATTCTACAGGATATTTCTCCAGGTCCTTGGCATACGAGATAATTACTCTTGACGATTTATTTCTATACAGGGTAACCTCGTATTCCCAAACTCTATTCCCGTAGCTCCATCGTCAAAGCTCTCGGTATCTTGGCGAGAAGAACAGAGGGGCATAGCTCAATACCCAGAATTATCCAGCATCGGATCATCGCAACTGAGGCCCGACCTCATCGGCCCATCGACCAACAATTAAAAAAGAGGCTTGCAGTACCCGATGTGACACAGAGAGTAGACGGTGTGTCCACGTCTGGTGGCTTTTTTCTTTTTTTCATGCTGTAAGAAATAGGCGTAAGCCAGACATGCAGTTATTGTTAGCTAATGTTTTGACCATGAAAGGCTTTCCTGTCGCTGTGCTTACCTATGCATCGGGGATCGGATGTCGGGCGAATGGTATGACGGCATACTTCGGGGAAAGATGATTCTTAGTGGTTGCGGTGGTCTCCATGGATGTACCTTTTTCCATGCCCCGTCTTACCTCTGGGTGAGATGCTTACTACACGTGGGTCGAGCTTCGATTTCAGGCAAATGTTGAGCTGCAAGTAACAGGGAGTGCTATACATTGTTGACCTATAAGATTGGGAGTGTATGAAGAGGCGGGTCAATGTGCAGCATGCTGATCTGACGAGAAGTAAGTAAGAAAAAGTAACGTTTGTTCAACTCCTAGAGTAGACATGATGTTCAATGCATTTGCGACTTTGCTTTCTTCTGGCTTGATTAACCAACGTGCATTACAGTGAATTACTTTGTCGGCAGTTATCAGCTGATCAATTATCGCCAAGGATATTGCAGTTGTGGCGACTTCACTATTGTCTGCAGGCGTTAAATAAACTTTGGCAACCAAAAAATCAACTGCTTACAGGGGAAAGAGACAAGTACGATCGCCAAGACGGGCTGACGAGCTTGTTTGACCAATCAGATAGTCACTAGCCCTGAATGATCAGGCCAAGCTCTCAACGGGCCGGGTTCTTATTTCTCGCCTCCCAGAAGCTGGAGCTTCAGTCCCCGCAAATAAACGGCGCAACCTTGTACCCCTGTTTAGTTAGGCCTGGTCTGGCTGATCCCCCCTGTTCGATTACTGATGAGCTGGTCTTTCTCTCTCCTGATGTCAACTGCAGGTAAGATTGCCAAGACAGGCCCGCAATACAACACGAACCAGGTTTCTTCCCCGCAGAGAGAAGTCTGTCAATGCGTGCAGAGGGCGTCACGATTATGAAATGATACTATCGACATGATTATCTTGGCATGGGTGTACTCTTCCCATCTAGGGCATTTAATGCGAGAAGCCAACAAAATATCACCGTCATATAACATGCACCTAAGAAGAAGAAAAACACTAATGAACGTTATTTATACGTGAGACTGTAACTGTAAATGGATTAAGTCTAAAAGTAAACTTCCAACGAGTAATCCATGTAGACGAGGACCAATTAAAAGAGTCAATTGAGAATCATGTCTAACACTTCATCGTGTCTTTCAGGTACTAAAAACAGAAAAAGACACTAAAAGAAACTACACTAGGAAGTCAAGCTTGTCCGTGCCGTGTCTTGTCTTGTCTTTTCCTCCCCGCGATCGAGAAAAACTAGCGACCCCCTCTTTCAAGACTTGGCTTTTAATAAGAGGCCAGGGTCCCCTGTCATGTCTCAGAACCTGAACTTTCCAAGCTTTACGGATCATCGGCGGGGTTAAACCCGGTAGATCATCATGATTTTTGTTGTCTACTGTTCAGCTCGCAGGGTTCATTCAGCTCTCGGACCCTCGCTGAAAATACTGTATCTGCACATTCAGTAACACAAACCAAGGTAAACAATGCTGTGCTGTACATTGTTGCAGCACAGCACATTTAATCGGCATGCATCGGTTCTCGGTGGCTCGGGACGGTCGGTCGACACGTTGAATGTGGCTGCATGAGAGTCTTCTCTTACTGGTTCCAGCCCCTTTCCGACCACTACCGTACAGTAAGACAAGACCATGTTCTGGGGCTATGCTATATTTACACCAAATAACTGGGTCATCGAATCAAAGGTGTGCTATGTTTCACCCCGTACCTTGCCTTTTGCGTTGGCGCCAATCATTATTCTTCTCGTATGACGCCTCCATGAATGAATGAATGGCTAAATTGCCCATTTCCTCTTTCTTCGTATTTTTCATTTTCCCCCTATTACTTGGCGATAATGCACATGTGATTTCTTGTACCTCCGTGCGTCTACGGTAATTGCGGTGCCTGAAATAGTATCTGGAGGACATATTGATGCAGTTTCTTTGTTTGCCAGCTGGAGCTGAAGATCAGCCGTGAATGTTCTTTAGCTAAGGTACGGGAAGGGCACGGCTCATGTTAAGAACCAGGTTTATGCTTGTCTCACTGGACTCCCCTGATGGACCTCCACTTGTAGCCGTAGACCTCCCCTGGTAAACTCTTAGCTATGGTCAGACGAAAGATTACCGGCCTGCATTAGCCAGCCTTACGGACCTCGCTTCTTGATCTCTTAGTCCTAGACAGTACCCATCTTGAGCCTCTACTACCAAGGCTAACAACGGTGACCATTGACAATCCATCATCACCATCCAAGTCAGAAGTGGGAGCCTGGTGTTGAGAAACAACATGTTATGCAAGATTACCTACCCCTCCTACACAAACCTCGTATTCCCAAAATCGGTGTGATGGGGTCTCCAATGCAGGAGCCTTGTGCGTCACAGCTGTCACTTTTTCTTTTTCCTTCCAGCCATTCAGCTAGCTGGGTTCCCAGCCGTCGAATCACGGAGAAATATACATGTCACCGGAAGCCTTGTATTCCCCCAAAACTGTCGTGTTCATAATTAGAAAATGTCCACCATTCTATTCTAAGTAATCCCCTTTTTCGGTCTCGTCGGAATGCCTTGAATCTTAATGGACTTCATCACGACGTCTTAGTCTTACGGGATAAGCATAACGTTGGGCTAATCATCCTTGTTGCTGCTGTGGTTCCAACCACCACTTCCAAACCCATGTTCATCTCTTCCCTGCCCCTTGGGCGTGGTATATGCAACCTTGTTGAAAGTACTCGACAGCTGGCAGAGACAGCCCCAGTTGAGGCTGGGATTGGCATGCATGTCACAGAGAAGAAGAAAAGTCAGTCTAACAACAATTAGCTTTGGAACTATTGAGTTTGGGATCATCATGGTTCCCAAATGAGCATGAGCTGACTTCCTATCTGGATGTTGGCAAGGTTGGGTTGATCTCGTCCACCATCAGATTCACGCTCAGACATGGGTATGGCATGGCAAGGCACACTACCAAGATCTCGTGTTCCAATACTGCTTCACGACATCTACTTAAACCTCACGATATCCTCCCCAAATCCAAATCTTTCTCTCCATCCTCATCACTCTCACTGGTCTCTCACTCCAGAGTAACCTCCTCTCCATTCGCTCTTCATCTTTCGTTTCTATCATCACTTTCGTTGCTGAAAGGCACCAAGCTAGCCTATCATGCAGATCAAGAATGTCCTGGTCAGCCTCTTCGCCTTGACCGTCTCGGTCAAGGCCATCCCTGATGTCGACGCCGACTTCTCCCTCGAGGCTCGTGATGAGTCTGAGCTCCTCGAGCGCGGCGACTACAAGCCTGTTCCTCACTGCAAGGACAACGAGTGGTACAACTCGAAGCACAACAAGTGCGAGTGCAAGGACGGCTACAAGGAGGAATACGGCAAGTGTGTTCCCAAGAAGCCTGACTGCAAGTACAACGAAGTCTACTCCTGGAAGTACAAGAAGTGTGTCTGCAAGGACGGCTACGAGTACAAGTACGGCAAGTGTGAAATCAAGAAGCCCACTTGCAAGGACAACCAGGTCTACAACTGGCACTCCAAGAAGTGTGAGTGCAAGGAGGGCTTCAAGGAGGAGTATGGCAAGTGTATTCCCAAGTGCAAGTGGGGTCAGAATTACGACCACAAGCTCGGCAAGTGTGTTTGCCCCAAGGGTACCTCTGAGAAGTACGGCAAGTGTGTGAAGGATTGCTCTCCCGGTCAATACTACAACGACCACACCCACAAGTGCGAATGCAACAAGGGCACTGAGTGGAAGTACGGAAAGTGTGTTCCCAAGTGTTCTCACGGCCAGTACTACGACCACAAGGCCGGCAAGTGTGTCTGCCCCAAGGGCGAGAAGTTCGAATACGGAAAGTGCATCAAGGACTGCCCCAAGGGTCAAGTCTACAACAAGTGGGCCGACAAGTGCGAATGCGCCAAGGGAACTGAGTGGAAGTATGGAAAGTGTATCCCCAAGTGCCCTCACGGCCAGTACTTCGACAAGCACGCCGACAAGTGCGTCTGCCCCAAGGGCGAGAAGTTTGAGTACGGCAAGTGTATCAAGGATTGCCCCAAGGGACAGTTCTACAACAAGTGGTCCCACAAGTGCGAATGCAACAAGGGAACTGAGTGGAAGTACGGCAAGTGTATTCCCAAGTGCAGCCACCCTCAGTACTATGACCACAAGGAGGGCAAGTGTGTCTGCCCCAAGGGAACCAAGTTCGAGTACGGCCAGTGCATTCCCGTCTGCAAGGAGGGCAAGGTTTTCGACAAGCACGCTCACAAGTGCGTCTGCCCCAAGGGCACCTCTGAGGTCTACGGCAAGTGTGTCAAGGACTGCCCCAAGGGCCAGTACTACGATCGCTGGAGCAAGCAGTGCAAGTGCCCCAAGGACTTGACCTGGGACGGCCACAAGTGCGCCTACGACTGTGGCAAGGACGCTGAGTACAAGTACGGTGGCTGTGTTTGCAAGAAGCACGACCAAGTCTTCAACAAGCACGCCAAGAAGTGTGAGTGCAAGAAGGGCTACTACTACAGCCAGCACAAGGGCGTTTGCAAGAAGGCCGACTACTAGAAGGTGAATATTGAGAGGTTTGAGGTGGATGGTGTAAGCCTGGGTGTGGCTAATGAATCATGAGACTGGCTTGGACATAAGCATACTTTTGCTGTGGTGGAACATTTTTCTTCTACACTCCTTATATACTTTACTTCTTTAGTTGATAATTTCTAAATGGACATTTGCGGACTCAACTTTCTTCTCTTTAATAATCTGTGACAATTCTCGCATGACTTTTACTTGACGCCCGAGTGAGATAATGATACTTAGTGCTGTCTTCCTGGTTGTTACTGCTGCACTTATTGTAAACTTGTTGAACATTTAATGGCCATCACTTAGAGAAACTTTTGTGTTGTATGTCCACTCGTTGAATTGGTACGGTGACTAAATCTATATGTACAAAGAACAAATACGTGGAGTACAGTTGACAATCCATCCTTCCAACCACGCAGAGTTTCAAGAATTAATCTTGACTTCAAAAGTCCATCCTCTCAAACGAACACTTAGTTCTTGAGAGCACGCTTGGCCTTGAGAGCCTTCTTAGCAGCGCGCTTGGCCTTGCAAGACTTGGAGGGAGTCTTGGTAGCGACGGGGGCAGCGGCGGCAGAGGTGGTGACAGCAGCGGCAGTAGGGGTAGCAGCAGGAGCAGAAGTAGCAGGGGCCTCAGTAGCAGCGGGAGCCTCAGAAGCGGGAGCATCGCTGGCAACGGGAGCAGCAGAGCCAGAGTCAGAGCCAGACTTCTTGTCACCAGTGCAGTCACCGTCGGAAGCCTGACCAGCGAAGTTGGGGGTGTGGTCAGTGCAGGCGTTGGGCCAGGTCTTGGGACCAGGAGCATCGTACTTGGTAACGGGAGGGTAGTAGATGCTGAGGAGAAGGCTGGGGTCGGTAGCCTTGAAAGCACCGGGGAGCTTGACCATGGGGGAAGGCTTGCCAGCACCGGTACCGTCGACGGTGATCTGGGCACAGCCAATGTAGAACTGAGCACCGTTCTTCTCACCAGCACCGTGGAGACCAATGTGCTCAGCGCGCATGAGGTAAGTACCCTTGGGGGTATCCTTGGGAAGAGTGAAGGTGAAGTTCTGGATACCGCCAGACTGGCCGTTCATGTAGTTGGCCCACTCAACACCCTCAGCACCAATCTTCTTCCAGGTCATCTCGTAGACCTTGAACCAGTCACCATCACCGAGGTAGTCGGAAGCCTCAGTGCCATCGGGGGCCTTGGAGAGGTAGACGGAGAGAGGACCGGGGTGGCCCATCTCGGAGGCGACGGTGAAACCGACCTCATCACCGGGGGAGACCTTCATAGTCTTGGTGGCGGCGCGGATGTCCTTGTCGAGACCGCCGGCGTTGCAGACGATGTCCTTGGAGGTGACATCGGTGATGGGGCTGTTGTTGTTGGTGGTCTTGCGGACGTACTGGTAAGGCTCAGAAACCTCGCCGTTGACGATGAGAGCCTCGAAGTTGTAATGGGCGAAGGCGGTGGGGAGAGCGGCGGCGAGGGCCAGGACGGAGGAGAATGAAGTGCGCATCTTGAATGTTGCTTTGTTGTGTTTTAAAAAGAAAGTGTATGTAGTGAAAGTATAGTATTGTATAAACCACCAGGGTTTGTAAGGAATGTAATATCTCGTAGAGAATGAAAAAGAAAGGCAAGCAACTGCTGCAGATGGATGAAAGAATGGGATGAAGAGGAAAGGAAAGAGACCCAAGAAGTGAGAAGGAAACGAGCCTTATATCAAGCTTCTAGACGCGGATCCCCTTTCCTTGGTCCCTGTCAGTATGGAACGACATTATTGCTGGAATCTCGCTTCCTCGGGTACCTCGGCAGGAAACAGTTGAAGATTGACAGCCGTTTTCTGAAACGGTTCCTTACATAGACGCCGATGGGTCGAAGCGTGTCGTGAGCCAATTGGGGTGAGTCTCATGTTTGAAGAATCCCTGTTCGACGTTTGAGACGTCGGAGCGACTAGACCGTTTCGGATTGTCGCGACGATTCAAAACGAAAAGGCAAAACAAATGGACAAAACGAAACTTGTTCTAAGAAACAAACATTCTTGGCTTGTAAGGCTAAGGTATATACTACTAGTTAATTGAGAGTCTTTATAGTGTCTGTAGAGTTTTTGACTATAGAAACTCAATCTACGATTCAATAAATGAAGAAAACTCAATCAGAGAATGGATTCTCAACCCATGATTTCGGACATTGCATTATTCTGATTGGTGGAAATGATTATTCGCATGGGTAATTGTTCAAGGGTTAGCGAAGTGTAACAGGTGAGCGGGTCACTTTCGTCTAAGCGCTTCTACCACATCCATGTTATCCGCGTATCCAGAAACGAGAAGTCGGAAAAGATCAGACGATATGTCACCGGAATAATTATTAACGAGGACGGGTAATAGATCGGGATTAACAGACAAGAGAGCCAAGCTTCGCAGATGTTACTGTGCAAGGTTAAGCGTGACATTCATGTCTTGGCTTCGGTGATGAAGACTGTATCCATTTTTCACCCCTTCCATGCCTCAGTGTTGATTGTTGAGTGATCAGTTGAGTGATCAGACATCATCTGCCTCCTCAAAGTTCCGGATAAAATCGTAGTAAAATTTGGCCATATTCAGTTGAACACCCATAGCAATCCTCTCATCAACATCCTTAGCTCTCAAAATAGACTTTCTAGTCAGGATTCCATCGAGAAATATTCTTCGACAATTCTAGAAATCGAGTAATTACCACAGACTCCCATCTTACCCTAGATACTCACTTTGATAGTGCCGTGCATCCGTATTCCCAGTCATAGCTCCCGGCGCCGGAACAACACACGGACTCTCCCCTCCCCATGTATATCTGACCGTTCCGGCAAATATATCCCAGACACGGCCGCTAGTTGGTGAAGATTCCGCGGGAGAATATTTCTTCCTGGCTTGGGGGGGTTAATATTCCTACACTGGACCCTTGTTTGTGCTGTTTTCGGGTTAGACCTTTGGATTTGAGATAAATGTCGTAGTTGTCGTCTTCTTCGAAGGGTTCGAAGCGGAGATTGTATTTGTTCACGATATTTTGGACGAGTTCTACAACGCTGTGCTCGAGACTGCCGATTGTATCCTGGGGTAAGAGGCCGTTGCTAACGCCGATTGTGACGCATTCGGGAAGGTTATTGATGTTTTCGCCGCCGGTGATGAGGTCGACGGCCTGGGAGGGTTGTACAAGGTATTGAGTTTCTGGTGAAAGGTGGGCTAAGAACCGAGCTGCGCCATCAAGATCACCCCTGCGGATCCTCTCAGTAAGTTCAGGGTAGACATGTGGCGAGTATCTCGCAAAGCAAGTCAACCCTTGATGAACAGGACTTTCCTAGTCAATATTAGCAGAACGGATTATTCTCAATCGTCGTAACAATCTCGGACATGACACCAATAGCACTATGCGGTGGTGGAGTAAAACTATCACCGCCGGGCATAGTAAGATTGAACTAAACATCTAACTATCCCTTCTCGTAAACAGCATGAAGAGCATGTAGTGTATCGCCCCCCTGCTGCATTCCCGCGCCCCCTTCATCAAAGATAAGATCAACCATCCTCGCCGTATTTCTCTCCAAAATGTTCGCTATTGCCCCAGCGCCTTTTTCTTAAGAGGATTCGTGGTCGAAACCAAATGCAAGAATGACTGTGCGACGAGGATCGTAGTCTTGTGCGAGAAGAGCTTCTAGAGCGGACATGAGACCTGTGAGTGCGGATTTATGAACTGCTGTGCCGCGACCGTAGAGATAGCCGGTTCGTTGTTCATAGTGCCCCTCGAAAGGGGGATGGATCCACTCGTCTTGGTTATCTTCGTCTACAGGGATCACGTCTTAGTGGACCGTTAGAAGGATAGGCTTTAGGTTTGGATTGGAGCCTTCGACGGTGTAGACCAAACCGGATTTGGTGATGACCTCAGGAGAGGTATAACGATGACTGACATAGTCAACTACTTGCCCCAATATTGTGGTAGGTAGACTCAGATGTTGGGATAAAATTTATTCAAAACACCAGTGACTCGACCAAAGGGCTCCCATCGTTCATCCTTGTCAACATCTCCCATGTCATTGTAGATAACTGTGGGGACTTGGAAAATCGATTAGAGACGACTGATCATCGGACGAATACCCTTTTCTCAAGAGAAGATTTCTTCAGCGTTAGATAGACCATCGCGGTATGGATCCACAGGCAAAGGAAGATCACAGCGGGGATAAGTGCCGGGGTGTTTGGCGTTAGAGGAGAGGGTATTGGGTGGAAGACGGTGTTGTGGGACAGACATATGCCGAAGCAAATGGCATTTAAATAGCGGCAATAAAATTGATGGCATTCATGTTTGTAACCGATCTGAATCCTAATAAATTTGAACACAATTGTCATAGCCAAGGCTGGATCTTTATAACTCGCAGACGAGCTTTACTTCAACTCCCGAATCGCGGGTGTGTGATACGGCAGGTTCGTGTGATCAGAAGTGTCGTTTTATTAAGTACGCATTGCGGGCATCTTTATCACCAGATGAGTCACTAGCAGACCCCGAGTAGGTGATACGGCAGAAAGTCATACGTAGCCCCTGGCAACTTGTTTTCGTGATAGCCAATACACATACCACCTGTCAAATAAGACAATCATGGTGTGATAGTGCATGTAAGACTCTGTCTCAAGACATTCTCGTAGGCTTGACCATGATTGCATACTTGATGACGCTATTGATGTTTCACTCTGTGTCAGAGTACTTTGTACAACTTGTCTCACGTACTGTCTGCTACGCCGAGGTCTCAGTTTTAGATATTGAAACTCGATAGTATTGTACTACTGATAATGCAGTACTTGGCGGATGCTCAAGATACAGTGACGTTATAATTTCAAGCATAGGCATATTGTAGTTGTCTTCAATTTGAATTTGTCTATGATAGGTATCGCTATCCATTGCTTGTTATACAGTCTCTAACGTACATCGTACGAGATAAATCTTACAAATGAAACACTAGTGTGCTACTACTAGTCTACCAAACATTTCTTGTTAACCCCTCGACGCCAGCGTCATTTAATCAGTCTTCTCCTGAACCTCAGAAGACTCATTCTTCTTAACTTGCTGAATCAGGGTAACACCAGCAACCTCACTAGTGCCATGCTCAACCTGCTTCGTCCAGAAAGGATCCCTCTCCATAACAAGCACACTCTTGCGTCGCTCGCGATGAGCATCTCGCACTGCAAGACCGCTCTGCTTCTTCGTCTCGATTTCCTCGAGGTGCTTCACCCGCACGGCATATCGCTGGTTGTAATCTTCCCGAATACGCTCGGAACCGATTTGTTGGAGACAGAAGCGGACGAGGGAACGGAGGAGGAGGAGGGTGTGCTCGCTGATGAAGATTGTTACGGGGAGGGTGGCCCATTGGCCTAGGAGACTGCCGATTCTTCCTGCGCTGAAAAGATGCACGATTGCGGCGGTGCAGATGCTGCCGAGCCAGGTGAGTGCTTCGAGGGAGTAGATCCATGGGCCGATGCCGTCGGAGCGGACGGGTGCGGGGCGTTGGTGTTCGAGGGAGAGTTTTGCGAAATCGGAGCGGAGTTCGATCCAATTGTTGATGAGGAAACCTAGGGGAATAACAGGCCAGACCGGGGAGAAGAGAGCAAGGTAGCCGAATTGGAGCACAATTTCGGAGATATCGTCCTGAACGTTGTACTTGGGGAGGATGGACTCGTTACGGATACGGGATAGGAATTCTGTCTCTTCGGGATCGTCCTTTACGACAGCTAGTAGCATATCGCCTTGAGATCGCGAACGTCGGTAGTCTCTGTACCAGTCCGACATTTTATGCTTGAGCATAGGAACGATATTCTCCTCAAAGAAACCAGAGATTTGGCCAGTGACAGTCAAAGCGATGACTTCGTTTCTCAGACGGTCTGCGTCGAGATGGAAAGGCTGGTGAACAAATTTCTTGCCAACACTGGCAAATGCCTTGACGAGGAGACCCTCAAGTTTGGGAACGACATCGCCGCCGAAAGGAATGTAGATGAACGCTGTAAGGAAAATTGGGAGGTAGTTGGTAAACATGTTGAGAACAAAGATCTTTTGGGTGAGTGACATTTCGTGAAGATCGGCTGTGCGGTGGTTTTCGTATTCGGTCATCCATTCGGCTGCGTCTTCGAGACTGGCGGTAATCCATGGCAGAGATACGGCGAGAAGGATCGTGGGGAGGTACTCGAGTAAGTCCTTGTAAGGTCCGGCATAAGTCTCCGAGATCATGATCTCAATGGCAAAGACGGCGATGATGGTGATTCCAAGAGCCACGAATGCGCAAAGCAGGAAAGGAATCTGCGCCAGTTGTCGGACAACCTTCTTCCAACGGGGAAAGTAATAATGCTTGCGGCCAGCCTCATCGACGTATTCCTTCTCATACTTGAACTGTGAGCGGTTGACCTTGAGGTGATGAATACCCTTGACGTTCCATCGTAGACTATAGTCAGTCTCTTGGATCTTCCAATACTCCAAAAAGACAGTACACCAAACACTAGTCAGAATGCCGAAAGCAAGAGAATACTTTGGAAGCCACAGCCAAGCAATAACTCCGGTAACAGCGGGGAAGGTCAGAAAAACGGTATAAACTTGGATAAAAGCATAATAGAAAGCAACCTTGGACCCGTGCATATCCCGGATAGAGTCGATATCTTCGGCTGTTAGGAAAAGCTTTCGACTCAGATGACTCAAGATTGTTTGGTTGAGCTTGGTATTGTGCATGGGGAAAATAGCCTTGACGTTTTCCCATTGTCCAATTCCGGGCGTGATCCCCGCACCGCCAAGATCCTTGGACCAGTTGACGAGGTGATACACCGAGAGAATATCCTCAGCTTCGTAAGCACCGTTCACGACGGTATTTTTGTCGCCGCCTGGATGAGTGGGCGTGATTCCATACAGCCAATCTTTGACTCTGCTTTACCAGTTAGGATTTTGTTTTGGTGGGGTTCGGGATATGACGTACCTTGACTTGTATACCCAGTTTCCGAGCAACTCGTGAGGCGCTCTGATAAAGATGAGAAGGGTTTGTTCATAACCGGCTCTCACTTCAGTGTGAAGACCAGTCTCTTCAAGATCCTGCAGTAAAGTTTTGATTTCCTTGACAGCAGTATCATGGTCTGCCCAGAGTCAGTATTTCTCATTTCTTCAACGGCACAATAACTCACCTATCTCACTGAAATCGTACAAAACGACATACTTGTCATTGTATGTCGTCTTATCCGGAGCCTCTGTGGAAGGCATTTTCCAGCCTACCAAATCCCTGCGGGGCGCGTTGGACTTTCTAGTTTTGGATCTAGCTTCGGAGTCTAGTCAAGCAATACCCCTTGTCCGGCGAAACATAAGTGATAAGGAAACACACACAAAACAAAAAAGACGAGAGTATTGTAGTGAATGATGAAATAATTGAAAGAAAGAGAGAAAGAAGGGAAACAGCTTGTTTGTGTGCCCCTTCCACGTCAGCTTGCTCCACTTGGCCAAGCATTGTCTTTCGTCAGAAGGCGGCTAAGTCGGCTTGGGTAGCTTGGCAGGTATATATAAGTATGGAATTTTTACGGGATAGCCAGTGAGCCACTAACGCTTTGATGAGGTCAATTTTAAATTGAGGCTACGATTTACCTTTGGCGATATGGGATCTGCATATCTACCGAGTGATGCGGAGGTGGGATTAGACTATTATTAGAGTTGACGTGCACATCACCTCTCCTGCCAAGATACGGATACTACCTACAGTAGGCATATTTAGGTCATTGGAATGTGTTGTATTATCACGTGGTACTCTCCCCTTTTGAAGATCTCTGAAACGAAAGGCCTGGCCTATTTGTTGGAATTCCTAAGAGAATCTATTTTTTTTGTTCTTGGATCTCCAGTTTTTATCTGCGAGAAACCAACCTGGTGTTGAAGGAATACCCAACGCCACATCAATGCTGCTCAGCCACATGTGGCGTGAAGATGTTCAACAAATTCTGTTCAGAGGCAATAGCACGTGACGTCGCATTTTAACACAACGTTCACTGATCAGTGAACGATAACTACCTAGATTAAGTTCTATGAAAACTGCTTTTCTCCCTTTTTAACTTCGTCTAACGAACAATCTACCTGTAATCTCTTCCAATCTCTTGCCAATTCTCACTATATCTGCCAGCTCCGAATTCTTCTGCAACAACTGATTGATCTTCTCTTTGTTTGACGTGTCAAAGATGCGTCGAAATTGGAAACATTTAATTTTCCCTACCTCTCCGGTGATCGTTCTCTCCTCCTCACGGACATGTTCTATGCACTCTTTGCAGCGAACCAGGTCATCGATACACCATTGAAGCTTAAGAATGTCAGCCTTCCTAACAGCACAGCTCTGTTCTGTGTAGACCGCAAATATTTCTATCCAATCGTTGAGGCTTTTGACAATTGTTGATGTCCGATCCGACTTGAGCAACTCTGGACATTTCAGCTTCTGCACAGTCTCATCGATGCGATCAATCAAGATCGTGATACTCTGGGCGGCAGAAGAAGAATCTTGGTTCGGCTCCTTGCTATGCTCCAAAAGTACGGTAAGCATACTCCCGATTTCATGTGTTTCTGCCCAGGGAAATCCCCCCTCATCATCCAAGGTCATTAGAATGAAGAAGAAAGACAAAAGAGATTCAGAAAGAACTGCCCGATCAGGAGACCAAACTGGCAAGTCGGCGCTATGTTTTCCACACTTATTCAAGACTGCACGAAGGAAGGACGAGCCGACAAAGCACCAATGCTTATCGCTTTGCAGAGGATGCGTTAGCAATTGCCTGGCCCTTTTTAAGGGGAGAGTATTGAAGACTTCCATTACTCCTTCAAGGACGTCTCGAAATTCGACTGCAGTTTCTTTGTAAGGCCGTTCAGCACTTCTCTTGGGCTTTGGTTGAACTTCGACTGGATCCTTCTCGAGGTTCTCCAGCAGTAAAATAGATTCGGAGCCTCTCACAGCATCGGTTTCCCGTAAAGATAGGAAAAAGGATACTGTCACTAAGTTTCCGCTTAACGCAGCCGCCCATATTGGGGTGGTAGCAACGGATCTTTTACAGCCCTGTGAACTTTCTGGTAGTTGTAAGTCCATGGGTCTGTTGACAAGATCGTGCATTCTGAAGCTGCCTGTGCTGATAGATTTCGATTTCGCCCAGTATATATCCCTTCTGAGCTGCATGTTATGAAGTAGAATGGATATCTCATCCAAACAATCTTTAGAATACGAGAGTTCGCCGCCTTGGAGCATTTTCTTGAGCTGTTTATATGTCGTGCGGCTAGTGATCGCAGCTGATGGCCGTTCCATATCTTTCAGATATAGGGGATTGCGTAGGACATTCGGCTCCGCTATGGCAAAAAAGTGTATGATAGAAAACCCCCGTGTCCTGGCTCCGAGCACCTGGTGACGTTCGCAGGAGAAATCATGCTTTTCGTAATCAGCCCGGCTATTAAGCTTCCAATCTGGTTCGAAATAATGTTGGAGACAATCCCAACATAGTATATTATACTTGTGGGAGATACTGCCTCTCCCTCGTATAGAAAAACGGTACTGAAAGTGTTCAACGCCCCTACGTGATTGATGACTGTACCCGTTTCCTGCTACCACCTCATGGACATATCTGAGCATTTGAGACGCAAAACAAGTATCCAGACCTTCCCGAGCTTGAAACGGACGTTTGATAAACCAGGTTGAGTCAGCCAGACCCTTGGGGAGCATCTCCCTCCATACGTCTCTGTCTGGGTCTTCGGATTCGGAACATATAATGATCATGAGCTGAATTAACTCATGTAACTCGTCATCGTCGCGGCCAACGATATCAATCATGTTTTGGTAGGCTTGCTCTCCATGAAACCTAGACTTCTTGTAGTCAGACTTTACCCGGTAGACTCTGGCAAGCGTTTGATGCGCGATAGCTCTGTCTGACTTTGCCAAACTGGCGTCTTCTAGTAATATTTCAAGCGTTCTGATGGAGGCAGCTATATCCCAAAGCGATTTCGCATAAAACCAAGATTGACCGCGGGCCAGTTGTATCTTCTGCACTAATCTTGTCTCAGTCTCGGAGAGACCTGATGAGTCCCACTCATTTTCGAATTGAAACTGGGACGGGTCAAGGATGTTGACTACTTCGTCGTGACCCCCTTGGTCGAGAGCTTCGATGGCTCGCATCAAATTCCAACGACACTCTTTCGCTCTCACCCTAGCTTTCAGAAGAGGAAAGCGCCTATAGACATTGAGGTCCACCTTCCTGTTCCCTTCGACGATCGCTTTGACCATGAACTGAGATAAGCGATCTTGTTCCTGATCATCCAATAGTTCATTGCCATCCGAAAGGACAATTTCCAGAAAGTCGATTGCCTTGCCATAATCCTTTGCTTTCATGCTCTGCTCAACTGCTCGAATACGTCTTTGATTCATCTCGCTGTGAAAACTTGTTTCAGACCGTGTTGTAACAGTAGATTCGGTAGTAGAGGTGATAATGGTCTCCGAAGGCGATGGGTGGAGTCCCAATAGCCTGGACATAGCCGAGTCTCCCTCGTCCTCATTTGTATGGCCAACCCATTCCACGATATTCTCGAGCTTGTCTTTCAAATATTGTACGGGAAGCAATTGAGGAGCGGGATAAGGTCCCCCGCCATTTAGTAATGCCGGAGCCCGCTTGTTGTCTTTAGGGGCAGTTGAAGATTGCGATGCAACTTTTGAAACTGTTGACAAAGATTCAATGGTGGATGTATAATCCTTGGTGCTGGTCACAAGGTCATTCATTAGTACAAGCATCGACTGGGTATCCTTCTCCATGCATGCTTTTTCTCTAATCTCTTGAGGGCTCAAAGACGTATCTGAACGTTTTCCCTGCCGACGAGTCTCGATACGCAATTGTGAAATTGTAGTGCTCATTTGGACAAAATGGGACTCCGTCTCATTATTCTTTGCAGATGATGCCTGGTTATGCTGAGACGATGCAAGTTTTGATAAATCACGTTCAAGATCGTCCATAAGCTTGTCGATCGTAGTTGACTCGGCCATTGGAGTTGATTCTACCAAAACCTCCTGGATGGCCCTCTTTCTCAGGTCAGTTCCTGTGTGTTCCACCAATGACTCGAGTCTAGTCAAGCGCGAGGCCACCTCGTCTAGAAGCACAAACGTTGCATCTGGGATCGCTCTGTCCGAGGTGAGTTGCATGCTGGTGTGGCTGCAGTAAAGGTTAGTTATGTGTGTCATGTAGAAGGATTGATGATAAGCTACATTTTGTGAATAATGACCGGTAGCTGAAGAGCATTCGTGCATGTATTGATGCATAGTCGAAGATGGCTAATGTCACTATCATATTGCTTGGTGCGTATCCATGCCCTTAAAGTCGGTGCCGAGGATCTCTGGCGGGCTATGTTGACGAAAATGTCGTTCAGCTTTCGATAATGTTGATGGCAACTTCGCAACAAGCGTTCAAGCTCAGACTGTCGCCACCAGCCTTCAGTACTTGTATCGAACTTGCTGTTTCCGATCGCATCGTTTAGGATGGCAAGGACTGTCCTTGTTGCGTCCAGTTCACTGTCAAAATCGTGAAGAAGGTCGTCTATGCCTTTGATTTGCGAGTAAGCTTCGCAGACTTTGAGGACGGTGACACCCAGAGCTTGTGCCAGCTGAAGAGTGGCAGCCACGCTGCCTACGACTTCCATTCTGGAAATAAGAAAGTTGAGTAGGAAGGGAAGAGACTCGGGACGTAGGGCGAAAACGAAAGCGGGGTTGTAATAATTTATTCGTTCCATTTGGGCAAACAAGGCAGTAAAGTGCAATGACAATGCATATAGGGTGAGCAGCCATGTCTCATCTCACCCTATCAGTTGTCGATTACGCAGCAATCTGCCTCAAAGCAGCCTAGCAAGGCGAATCAGGTAGTGGGCAGCAATCGCTCCAGGACCGCCGCAAGGGTGTGGAATGGCAATTTTCGCTACTCCGGACGTGTAATCCGTTGTAGAGCGACATTTCTTTTTACCTCCATATCTCTTTACTGCCCCAATCGTGTACATCCCGCACCTCTAGTTACCTGGGTAATTGAAAAGTTAACAGATAAAATATATACTCAATGTCTTAAGAATTTACTGAAAAGAATTAAGTATTCATAATTATATGATGATAGAGGTGCGGGATGTGCAAAGCTGGGGCATCAAGGAGATATCTCCCTTACTGCTAGTTAAGTAGCTGTACGGGTGGCGGATATGATCCCGGAGAAAAGGTATCCAGGGGGCTTTCTCACGCACTATTGGACCATAACACATTTCCAGAGGATAACTGTAAAGGGACCACGAGGCTTCACTGTTTATATACCTAGTACTCTAGGATATAATAGCAATCTTGCAAATGCGGAGTTCCCAGTCGAATTCTCTCGCCGAGCAATAACGGGCATCCCAGGAATTCAGGAGCCAATTATCCGTCAGATCATGAAAGCAGCTGAAACAAACTCGACAAAGATGAGCGCTACATGGTGTCACTACCCGCACCAGACCGCAAACCTTCCATCTGCAAAGTGCCGCAATTGGATGCAGTCACGATGTCAGCACGGTACGCAAACCCCAACTCTACCTCCAACTCTTTGTCCAGATGGTCAACACTCGATGTCGTCGCGCACTGTGATAATGAGGGGTCTTGAGATTATCGTTGAAAGTTACCACTTCGACCCCGCGAATGTTTCGACATGACGTTGGTCAGCATCATTTGTGTCGAGATGGATGGGAGGGGTGACGACAGTTCCTCGGAGCTGGGAAGCTATATGAAGCTGACGTCCCCCTTCACTTCCTGCTGGACCAAGATTCCTTAGAACTACAAAATTACTATACCAAACTACAATCCCTACACAAGAACCGAGATAATACAAAGATACACTACACAAGTTCACTATGCCCGAGAGACGTCAATCCCATCCAAAAGCACCGACCGGTCTCAATGATGAGACGGCCGAAGAGGTGCACGACATTATCCACAATGCCGAGGTAGAGGAACAAAAGGTTCGACATCAAAGGACTTGGGTAAGACATACAACTAATTGATAATAGCTGCACGGCAAGGATGCGTTGACTCAGGAGGACGTCGGTGTTAATGAGGATGACAACCAGCAGAGCGAGTCGGCAATGGGCAAGGTTAAAGGGGCGTTGGGCTTGGGAAAATAATTGTCGCGTCGTAATATGGTTTAATATGGTAATGCTTGGGAGAAAAGATGTGTTGCTTGGGTCGGATGTTGGCGTTGATACCAGATTGTCATAACATTAATTGATATTGTCTTTTCTTACTAATGAAAAAAACTCAAAAGTCTATTGAAGCAAGCATCAAACGAAACAGAAGGGTATCTTGACATTAACATCATCCACCATCTCCATCAAAGAACCACACCAAGCAATGCGACAGGGTATCGCGCAAGAAAGCCGTCTATATGCCAAACACAAGACAAGCAGAGAACAAAACCACCAGCGCCAAAGCCTTCCCACTCGGCTGCTTCACCCCCGCCCCATCCTCATCCCCAGGTTTTCCATCCTTGGCACTGACCTTCTCCCCAGTAGGATATCTAATATTCCACACCGTCTGCCCCTTCAATTCATCAGGAACACCCATCGTATGCTCACACTCCGCCTGGTTCGCAGCAGGATAATCAAGTTCGCACTTCTCATCATGACCTAGCGTACAGATCGAATCGAGGATGTTGTAGAGTACGTAGTTATCGCCTACCCACGTACTACTGTTCCGATCGAGACAGCTTGTGAGGAAGTTCATGCTATTCGCTGCGCTGAGGGGTAACTTGCTACCCTTGGTGTTGATGAGAGACTTGCATTTTGATGCGTCGACGTTTTCGTAGGTCATTTCGACAGGGCCTCCTGCTGTAGGCTTGTCGGTGGCTGAAGAGCCTGTGTAGAGGTAATTCCACGCATCGTAGCTAACGTCATGCGCGCCTTGCGATTGATCGATGCGAAGTAAATGAACGGTGCGGTCGCCGTATGTGAGAGAAATGCAGATGTTGTCGCAATCGATGGCGTTGGGCCAGTAGGCGATTCGGTTGGTGTCGACTTTGCAGCCGAGAACGCCTATTGAGGAGGAGTAGCTGTCGTGGGGCGTGGCCCAGACTGTGCCGCTGGTGGCATCCTTCTTGTTGTCGCGCGCGGTCGCAAATGACACGAGTAGAGAATGGAGGAGCAGCGATTGCCGCAGCAACATTTTGAACAAAAGAGTGACTGCTTGGGCTATGCAAAACAATGAGCGACTTGGATCATTTTGCGACACGCCACGCGACAGAAAGTGGAGGAGGGAAATTAGTTGATTAGGGGTTCTGGAGAAAGATGAAGAAATTGGAGCTTGGCCCTGGAGCTTGACTGTTTGGAGTCTAGCGTTTATGGGGCTAAGCTTGTTTGGGGATGATGCTGCGAGAAAGGACATGGGTTGTTTTCGGTATTGGAATCGGTCGATGCTCGCGATATCTTGCACTATTGGGCTTGTCTGAGACATGGAATCCTCCGATGATGATTGATTCACTTGAACTGTGACATTAAGAGAAGGACCGATGTTGCACTAGCTTCAAGCCCTCGATTATGTCTCGGCATGCCATTTCCACAGTACTCATCTTCCAAGAGTAGATGTCAAAATAAAAGGATGCTGAATAGTGGTCAAAGCTGGCACCAATGACCAGACCATTTTGTCCCGTGTTTTCGGCAGCCGTTAAAATTCCCAGTCAGCCAGGCGACTGCAGCCTGTCCGTTTAAGCGAACATCGTATCTCGCGTTAAAACAAGCCACCTCCACCTCCACATCACGGACCCAAAATAACGTCAGTCTTGGCAGGGCTGAGCGACAAAAACGAGGAATACGACTGGTCATTATGCGCGAATGACATCGACGCCCCAATATTTCTTTTTAGTCTCGGGACATGATCCCTTGTTCAGATTCGCTCGTAAGATGTCTTTGCGATGGATGGAAAGACCTACTTTGCGTTCATGGGCATATAAAGAGGGCATGTCTTCTGCTATGAATGCAGAACAGAGTAAGCCATTCTCAATCGCAGTCACAATGACTTCCTTCTACCATCTTATCCTTTGCACCGCCCTCCTTCCTGTGGCTTTAGCATCATCTTGCAAGTCTCACCCCAACTCCCCAACGTGGCCATCACCCAAAACATGGTCCCATCTCAACACCACTCTTAACGGAGCCCTCCTCGCACCCATCCCTCCAGGAGCAGTATGTCACGCATCCCAACCAAGCTACAACAAAGCCACCTGCCCCGATGTCGCCAAAGCATGGAAGACTTACGACTTCCACACTGACAACCCAGTCTCTCTGATTTATGATCAGTATTCTAACTGGACTTGTCTCCCTGACGAGGACTACCCGTGTAGTGGAGAGGGATATCCTGCTTATGTGATTAATGTTACAAAGGCTGAGGATGTCAAATTTGGTGTTGACTTTGGTAAGCACAGCCATACTGTTATTCGGGTAATGATATACTAATGGTGTGTAGCGCGGAAGCACAATATTCGACTCGTCGTCAAAAATACAGGCCACGACTACATGGGCCGCTCCGTCGCACCAGGCTCCCTATCCCTCTGGACCCATCATCTCAAATCAATAACCTACCACAAGAAGCACTTCAAACTTGACAACTCAAAGACCACTATCAAAGGCGACGCTGTTACTGCCGGCGCTGGAGCTCAGATGTACGATGTCTACACTTACCTGGACAAGTACAAGCGCGTTGTCGTCGGAGGCGGTGGAAAGTCTGTTGGTCTAGGGGGATATATCACTGGCGGAGGACATTCGCTTTTATCGCCAAGGTTTGGGTTGGCTGTTGATCAGGTTCTCCAGATGGAGGTTGTCACGCCTGCTGGGAGGATCTTGACTGTCAATGAGGATAATCATCCTGATCTGTTCTGGGCCATGAGAGGAGTAAGTGACATCCATCACTTTGACATTTATATACTGATGCATTCTAGGGCGGCGGTTCAACCTTTGGTGTCATCACTTCAATAACCCTCAAAGTCTACCCAACACCCAAGATATCCGCATCAACCTTCACAATCGGCACATCCGCAGACGCACCTTTCAAATACGATCTTCTAGCTTACATCCTCTCCCAGTTCCCCTCCCTCGCAGACGCAGGTCTATCGGGCTACTCTTCTCTCAGTCCTCGAACTCCCAACCCTGCTGGGGGCGAACCGAAGGAAGTAGCAGGTATATCCGGCATCCTCACAGCACAAGACGTCAAGGATCCGGAGTATATCCAGAAACTCTTCAAACCTATCAACGAAACTTTACAGAAACGATGGCCGGGGATGGTGCAGTTCACAGCTACGCAGGAGGGTTATTCCTCGTTTTTGAAGTGGTATGACGTTTATTTTGATCAGGGTGCTGCAGGGGAGACGAATTATATTGTTTCTAGACTCTTGACAAAGGATTCTCTTGAGGATGACGAGGGGAAGTTGAGCCATGCGCTGGAGGAAGGGTGTAAACCGTCTGGTGGGATGGTTGTGCATTTAGTTTCGGGCAAGGGCGTTCGAGATGCGAAACCGAGAGGGGGAAGCTTGTCGGTGAATTCTGGATGGAGAGAGACATATGTTCATGCTCGTAAGTGACCTTTGCATTGATCTGTGATGATTGAAATTGACAAGCGGGTCATAGTTGCTGGACATACTTTTGAACCATTTAACAACACCGCTAAGGAAGAGGCTATTGAGAGCTTGATCAAGACATGGGAACCCTTTCGAAAGCTATCTCCCGACACAGGCGCCTATATCAACGAGGTACAACCTACCAATTTTATCCTTATGAGACTTCACTAACTCCCGACAGGCACTTCCCTTCGAGCCAGACTGGCAGCACACCTTCTGGGGCGACAACTACAAAAGGCTCCTGTCTATCAAGAAGAAGGTTGACCCAGATGACGTGTTCTGGTGTTTTCCCTGTGTTGGAAGTGAGAAGTGGGAGCAGAAGGATGGTCGTCTTTGCAAAGTCAATTGAAGACTCAACAATAGCTCGTCAGTATCAACAGGGTTGAGACATCCCTCTTGGGCTGTTATTTTTGGAGAAGGTTGGAGGTTTTTTTGGGATGTCAACTGTAGAAATTGATAGTTCATCTGTATGAAAGAATCTCAAACCTTCATCTCCTGTCGTCTGCTCAACCACAATGTCTCAAACCTTCGGCTCACAAACCGCAATCCAAGGGGAAATAACACCTGCAATCATTAGTCTCACTCCACTCGCAAAATGGCCAAACTTACTGCTCAAGAAAAGCCTTCCCGTCTTAACATCATGAACAACAGTCGTAGCAACAGGCAAAATCTCTCCAAATCCATCCTCAAGCACTTTCTCAACCTTCCACCCCTCTCCTCCCTTGGTAATCTTCATCACAGCAGCAGGCGCACTGAAACCATACGGATCCTTGTAAGCCTCAAAGATCGCGATACCCTTCGGAAACGCAGCGATCCAGATATCACCGTTCTCATCGACAGATGCATTATCGAGAGCGTAGTCAAGGTTTATCTCATCTGTCTTGTTGAGTTCGTGAGAGGGAAGGATGTTGTAGATTGTTAGAACGCCGGTAATACTGTCTGGTAGGTAGAGTGTGTTGTCGTGGATTGCTAGACCGTTGGGGAAGTGTAGGTTGCTGGATACTTCGTTGCAGGGTGCTGAAGGGGGACAGGCGTTGATGTTGGCGTAGCCTAGGATGGGTGAAATATGATGACGCTGCAGGATTAGTTATCTTCTCATACAATACCTGTGATGGTGACTTACCCAGCCCACCTTGTGAGGACCGTGGTTATTCGTAACATAGAACGTCCCATCCTCCATAACAGCAACACGGTTCGGCGTAGCGATGCCCTGATCGGCATAAGTCTTGACATGTTTCATCTCACTTATTCCAGCACCGGTCGTAAAACGCTCGATCGTCGTGTTACCACCATGAACATACTGATCCAGAAACTTTCCAGCCTCATCAACAGAAGGTCTCATGTTGGTAATCAAGATATCAATACTCCCATCCGCATTATCGATGCCCGTGAAACCAGCAAGGTTGATAAGGCCATCTCCAGAGGTTCCGGAAAACCCCGGTGTCTTCAAAACTCGAGGCTCAAAGCTATCGCTGTCAAGGTCGAGAACCACGATAGCGTCTTTCTCTGAACGACCAGACACGTTTAAATGTCCAACGCTGTTTAACCATCAGTATTGGCATTAATAGATTCGAGATGAGAAAACTCACTTTGTCATCCACTTCTCTCGCGAAAGAGGATCCGAGCATGCAAGAAATAATTGGCGAGTAGATTTTGACAACCACATATCCTCACAAGCCTCCATGCGCGGGTTGACAATTTTGCGACATGTGTACGGAAAGTCACTAATCGGCTGAAACACCTTTCCGACACCGAAAGCGAGCCATACTGCGTCTTTGAGATATATCTGAAAAAGAACTGCAAAGGCGATAACGGCCGTAAGGCCAACTTTGACGAGTATGTTGACCATTTTGGGAAGTGTTGCAGGTTGAGGAAATAACCATGAGGGGTCCTTGAGAAATAGCTAGAATTTTGGATAAGTCAGCTGATTTTACCCCGTAGTTCTGGTGAGAGATTTGGTGGTCCGTCAGACTCAAGGGTTGAAGGATTCAATCCTGGCCTGTAGGATTCAGAATGGAGACGTATGTATATCCAAATTATCGTACTCGTACTCGTCACGGAATTTTCAGTCGATAAATAGCTTGCACTAGTTTCACGTCCGTGCATTCTTACTAGACTATCAGGACGCTTGTCGCACTTCTGCAATTAATCAAGCCTATTTGCTCAGGGCTGAGAACGCCAGCTTTGGGACGGAGTCTTACGGCTGACGAATAAGATGTCAGATTTAGAAGAGGAGTACGGGGGTTTAAGAGAAGAAACATGAAAGTTTAGAGCGAGACTACAAGTGACACAGAATAGAAGCCTAACTGCGATTACATCTAATGGCGTCTACTTCTAAGCTTACTTAGTGATGCCTGATGTATCGCCCACTTGAACTGGACACCCACTCCTGTCCTTTCTAATCAGTACTGGTCTTCTGCTTCTTTCCCCCATGACTACCATCATCCGCAGCATTGCGCTTAGAGTCAGCGACTCCATCCTCATCATCATCCGCTTCGGTCTCTCGATCGTCATCTAGGTTCTGGTCATTCTCCATTCGATCCTTAGAAGCCTGCTCGATCTTCCGGCACTGCTCATAAAGCTTCCTGTCGGTCATTATATCCTGGAATGCGAGTTCCATAGCCGTTTTGAACAAGGGAAGACAATCGTTACGCAGTTCTTCTGGTGTATGAGTAAGATAGTGCTCAACTGCATTGGCAACGGTGTCGGCCTTGTCAAAGCTCTTGTCAACACGAAGGCAGCCTTGCACAAGAAGTTGCGAGCTGTTTCCCCAAAAGCCTTGGTCCTGGTTCTGGCGCATGAGACGCGCAGCGATTGAGAACACATGGCCGAGACGGGCAGTGTCATCACTATGGTATTCGAAGGCAATGTCACAGTCTTCCTGTGCGATCCAGGCATACCGATTGAATGGTTGATGATAGACTGTCTTGACAAGCTCTAAGCTGTAGATCTCACGGATGACAGGTAGATTCATCATCCACTCCGGAAACTTATCAACAGCTTGGACCCGGGCGCACTCGATGACAAAAGCCTTTTCCACCTGATCATGGTAGCTGTTCTTCACTTTGAGAATATGGATGGTGGTATCTCGATGGTCATGAATTATACAAATGTCGGGTATTTTCTTTGGGTTCGAAAACCAACCCATGACCAGAACTTCGCTGCAAGGGCTGTGATTAACTTCCTCTGGGGTAGAGGTATTCACGTTGGCCACGAAAATACCCAGGTTGGACTTCGGATCATTCCACTTCGCCAGAATCTCATACTGGACTATTTTGGGGTCTGAAGAGCGGTAGGTACCGACGTTGAAACCAGCTATGGTGAACAGTCCGACGACAACGCTGGTAAAACGTTAGCTGACCTGGCTTGAACTCTCGAGCAAAGATGACTACTTACCACTGAATCCATGGATCATCAACATAGACCAACAGGCGTTTGCTGGCATTTTTTACTGCCAGATCCAAAGCACGTGTCATGATCGGACTGTACTGACAGAGCCAGCGAAGGTAGGCCTTGCAACCATCTAGTGACATCATGATACCAGCCTTGGCTTGGCGGTAAAGCATTCGGAGCCCACAGCTAGTAAGCATGTTGACGGGATCGATACCGACCATGTCCATCTCCGGGTTTGTCGTCACGTTGTCGAGATCTTGCAGCTGAGGAATCATTTTCCTTACCTCGGCCAGCGTCTCGCGAAAGGGTTTGGCATCATAACCATTCAGAATTGCATAGTTGCGCCAATCAAAGGATATAAGCATTCCCTTGCGTTGCTCGTCAAAACTATCGCTTTCCTGCTGTGCCATGTAGTGTTCTTTGGTTCGTTGTTGAACAGCGGATGCTAGAGGGAAATGCCATGCTTGGCTGAAGTTGCATTCTTCAACAATGATGGTTGCTTCAAATGGGTCAATTAGAAGGTCAGTAATCGTGCCCCGATGCCTGGTCACGCACTCTTCGAAGTCTGGTTGTTCGTGACGCTTTTTTAGATCGCTCAACAGCCCCTGGAGATCTCTGCCCGTCAATTGAGGCGGTTCCGATTCACCAAGCCTTCTGAGACTGTCGCGGATCGATCGCGCTGGCCAGGTTGTCACGACAGACTCCAGTATCTCGGTGTTGATATCCACTGCCTTAAGCCCAGTGGTTGGACTCGTGTCTTTCGAGAGTGCCTCGGCAGAAACAACATGGTCAATATCCTGGCGATCGACCGTGGTGGCACCAGGACAGCGCCTTTCCTCCAAATCAGCGACCGAAACCACAGTAGCTGGATCGTTGGAGACGTTGTTGGCTTGGATGGCCGCATCTGGAACGGGAGCGAGGCTATTGCTATTCTTGTCAACCATCGTCGCATGGCCAGAGATCACAGCATTTTGTTCCACGTTCGTAATCGAGCCAGAAGAGACACCATTACCCTCCAAGTTGCCTGCTGCTTCAGTCTTAACTGGCTCATCACGAGTTGGGACGGCATCGGCGCCAGGATTACAGTATCCTGGAAACGAAACTGGCATATC
The DNA here is from genome assembly GCA_004366955.1 of Fusarium humuli. Classification (NCBI taxonomy): domain Eukaryota; kingdom Fungi; phylum Ascomycota; class Sordariomycetes; order Hypocreales; family Nectriaceae; genus Fusarium; species Fusarium humuli. Next base: position 93,064 of record QHKN01000091.1, on the reverse strand, counting down.
TGTAACCGCCCTACCGATCCAGGGCCTTGCTTGGGGATGGGTTCGGCGTTTGATCATGAAATAGAAGAGTAGGATTGCCCGGTGAAGGTCTTCCATAGAAAACAGACCCGCAACTTTCTTTTCGGTGCCACCTCCAATATTGTCAGGAGTTGGAAAGCGATGGGCATAACTGGTCCTATCTCGGGAATAGACGCGATTCGAAACCCGATCCTGGGGGGTAAACAACAAGATCTGAACCGCGTGTGATAGAACGAATGACTGCAATGCATACTTCCTTCTAGTTTCCTGGCTTTTGATTCTCCAGAAGTATTTTGGAAGAATTCGAATGAATGTGGGCTTGGGGCACAGCGTGACGACTTGATCCACGAAATCGCGGACAGTCACGTCAACCGTCTGACTTTCTTTTCCCGCATAGACTTCCAGGAGTTCAGTTGGATTGATCATCGCGAATTTCCCCTGGAAGCTGTAGATGGAAGGAATAACCGACTCGCCCGAGCCGTAGTGTTCTCCGTGACGAGGAATAAGAGAACCTTTCTTCATGAATTTTTGGAACTTGAGCTCAGCTCCCGTAGCCTCATCGTTGATTTGCTAAACCAGTGAGTGGGGTAGAGCTTCAGCATCGGAAGAGCTGTATAGATTGGACGCGAGGAGGGCAGCCTCGTAAACGATGTCTGACACTGACGAATAATAATAAGCATTAAGGGGCATAGAAACAAGGGTTGGTAAGTACTTACCGATAGTGTCGGCGTAAGCGGTTATCTCCTTACTACTGTTGAATGCGCAGTATTGCGCCAAACGTTTTACTCGAGCGAACGACGTGACGGAACTGGACATATTAGGCCATGCGTGGTTGATTAGAACGCCCAGCCTGCTCTGCCGTCGTACACAACTCCCGATCTTGTCGCTCACATCGTCAACCTGAGTTCCGTTGTGAGGGATGTGAGTAAAGGTCGTGTGATTTTGGTACAGATTGGGCAAAGAACGCTGTGAAAGACGGTCATTGATTTCAAAGATGCGCACGACATTCATGAAGTTGTGATGCTGAGCGGTCAACTTCTTCTCATCGTTCCGGATAGGATTGCGCAGATCTATGCGACCGGTCGGCATAGGCATGATGATGATTGAATGTTGTTGTTTATTGGTGTCAGAGTGGAGGTCTCGATTCTCACAATTCTAAGTCTTCGGAGTGCCGCAGTGGTGGGGCTCTGATGGGTGGGGCTGGCGGTCGGTCAATAGGTACTTCCGAACAGTATCAAGCCGGATGATTTAGAATCACATGATCAGTTGTAGCTGCCTCGAGGGATGGTGATTCAAGCTGACGATGAGGTGTTGGTGCTTGGTTTTTAGTGTTGAGGTTGGAGTTGCTGCTCAGGGGTGAGGATGTGGAGATCATCCATCTGCAATCCCACGACCCAACACACGATGAGCTCCAACATATCAAGCTGACATTAAGAAATCCTCAATCTGAGTTGTTTACTGTCATACCTTCGCTTCGCTGAAAGGGGCTGCGACTCTGCACGAGGATAGAAGCCACCACATTCGAAGCGTACGCTGCTGACAGCCAAGTTTCATCAACTCATCAAACTTATTTCAGTGATCACCAACAAGGCCAGATCCCAACCTTTATCTGCCCATGGGGTAAGCTTTTTCTGAAGCATTCGCACTCTCACTAACTAACATAACTTCTTTCATTTCAAAGAAAAAAATCATCTCAACTGACCATCAAATTTCGACTAATCGCGATATTGTCTTACACGCCCATCAGACATCGGAACACTTCCGGGTGACAGCCCCCGAAGCCAAGAGCGAAGCGACTCAATATCCCATATCTCCCCAGCATCAGCCAGTTCCCACAAATTCTCAAAATGACTTGCTCGTTCAATTTTGCAGGAATAGTTAGAACTACAATCCGACAACGCCCTGATACCATCCAAATCCATCTGAGCATGTGCAGAGAATGGCTTCACTATATCATCGAGTGTCTCTGGGACACATATGATACCCTCGCCGAATTTTTGTTGTCTGAAAGAAGTGAAACCCTCTCCTAGTTCGTTTCTCAACCTGGACATGAACTGCTCTTTGACATCGCTTAAAGTAGCTTGGAATACTTCCTTGTTATTGCGGTGAAAATCCAGACTATCGGCCTTGCTCAAGAGAATGCGTAGAGGACGCTTGTCGTCTCGATTGAGAAGTAATTTGACAGCTATGCGTAGAGCACTTTCCGTTGCCTCTGAACGAGTACGTTCCATGGGAATGACAATGATGACAATCGCAAACAGCTCTTGGAAAACATCGGCCATGTACTTGATCTGTGGGATCTGGTCATCAAACCCAGGGCTATCAAGGAATATGGCGCCTAGGCGGCTGGAATTGTAGGACTGGATACCTAAAGTTCTGCAGAGACTGCTAGAGCCTGGCTTGAAATGATCCTTGGATGCGCCAGTGAGAACCGTAAGCATTTGGCTCTTTCCAGCTTCCGTAGATCCCTGCACCCCGATGCAAATCTTGTCCAAGAGCTGTATTCGAAGTTGGGTCACTTGAGCAACCTTAAAAAGCCATTTGGACCAGAAGTGATCGGGTTTGATACGCCGTGGGTTCTCCCTAGCCCTAGGATGATTTTCGAGACCAGTTTCGAGTTTGACTCTCCATTTCTCCAACGTCTCTGATCTGTGTGAACTTGGCAAATCTTCATCCACATGCTCGAGGAGTATTTGTTCAGCCATATCATCTGGTCTGACCAGGTTGAGACCTAGAGCTTGAAGGCTGGCAATCAGTACTCCAGAAAACGATAGGTCCAAATACTCGCTGTGTCGATGGAGAAAGTGATGGATAACATGAAAACTGAGGAGCAGGACGCCCAAACTCCCGGCGGCAGCATATCCATACACATACGCAGCCCATGGTAATTCGCTTATGAGACCCGATAGTGCAGTCCAGGAGAGATAGCTCGGCAGCATACCCAATGTTACGGACGTTATCGGACGACCTTCAGTGAATTTGCAATACCATTCATATGGGGCATCAAGCTGAGTGATTATGATCAAGTGGCACAGCTGAATGACCCCCATGATGTCTTGAAACTGGGAGATGGCCTGCTCAGTACGTGCGGTCGAGTCTGTTGGCCGATGATAAAGGTCCTGACTGAATTTCTCCAGTGCCCGAGCAAAGCTTGGTACATTCGTAAATTTCTGCGCCAATGTTGGTCTCTTTGCGTTCGTCCACGCTTTGATTGTAGTTTCACCTTTAGTAAGTGGTGGGCCTATTTGACCCTCGAACATATCAGTGATAAGCTTCCTGAGAACGCGCGGACAATCGACGGGGACATTGGAGAGTAGGTCTGCATCAGACTCATCCGAGATAAATTGTCCGGGCATCGAAAAAGATAAATCTTTGTCAGTTTCAAAGTCTCGAGGCCACCGTTTCTTAAGGATATTAAAGGCATGACCCATCTGCCTGACGACAAGATGCGGGCTGGCGTCGCTGACTAAATTGTCGATATGATTCACCACGAATCTGACCTTTTCGTCCAGCTCAGTAACTTGCTCCCGAAGTTGAGCATTGGGGGAAGTATCCAATGTTCGAAGTCCCTGTACCTTAGATATCTGTGCCACCAGTACACGTACCATTGCAAGTCGGACGCTTTCGAAAGTCTGTGGCTGGCTGGCTTTATCAAGGCTCAGATATCTCATCTCGTTGACTTTGATAGTGGTTGATCGTCCAAATACATCACTAAGGATGATACCTTCTTGAACAGCGATGGATGCTTGTCCAATATGTTCGAAAACATCATTGTGCTCGATTGTGTACTCCAACTGCACAAGGACCTGATTGAGATTGTCATTAGCGAATTTCAGAGCTTTATTAGCAGACAACCTACTTTAAATTGGTCTTCAGGGTCAGTAATACAACCAATGATTGTGAGCCGAACATCTCGCTCATTATGTTTGAAAACAGCCCCTCTAAAAAGGTACTGTATAATAGCAGAACCGACTTTCAGCGATATGGTGAGACGGTCGACATCTACTACACAGGAACAGCTCGCTACTGTGTCAGGCATCGGAAGTATGGCTGAAGGCAGTTCGTTGGATGGTATCCCACGATGGTTCTCAAGAACAACATTCTGTAGCAGTCGAGATCCGATAGAACTCTTGACACAATGAAAATAGTGCGACATTTTGTGGTACTCGTCGACCTCTTGTGCACCAGGGATCTGTGGAAGGTCTTGGCTACTCAATATCTGGAGACAATTCTGGATGCCTGGTACCTTGGTGGAAAGGGAATACATGCAGCCAAAATGACAGAACTTGCCCTTTTCTTTCGTCAGAAAGTCTAGGCAGTTCTCAAAGACTGGCCAAAACATCTTGATGGTGGGGGATATAGCTTCCAAAGGTTTTTTCAGGGCGTTCAAGTTCCGTTTAAACCTCCTGGACGCACCATTCATTGCAAAAGGGACATAATCATGAGGGTTGATGACGTGATGAAAGTTCTTGCTGAGATGCATCTTCCAGGAGGTCGAGGTCCCTTGAGGCTCATTGAAATGTCATGAGGGTGATCCGAATGTGATGACAGAAATGCCATTCTTTCCCTCTTGCCATGCATTGGGAATAGATTGATAGTCAAATATAGCGAGATAGGAGGAAATGGTTGCCAAAGCGCCTCTGAGAGGTAGGTGTCAGTGTCATATATGATCCCGTTCGGTTCTTTTTGCATTCTTACCCAAAGCTGTGGCCACAAACAACCACTTTGTATCGCTCCATCAGCCACTCAACAAGCGGAACGTACTCCCGGCTTCTATCAATGAGTCCTTGACAGAAATGCGAGCCAACAGCCTCAGCCGCTTGTGTGCTGACACCGAGGCTAAACTTGGGATCAGTTACATCGCGGGTGCAGCTGAAGCCCAAGAAGATTGTTTGCAGGCGATCCGACCATGCAATTATAGGAGGCGTTGAATTCATGCCCGTCTGTTTGTTGATTGGAGCAGCAGAGTAGACTGAAGAGACGAGGTCAAGTTCTCTGATGAACTTGAAGTCTTTCCCCTGGCGGAGGCATTCATCTAAGTTGCTGCCTTTTTCCTGCTCGTCGCAAAGATTGCTGACAGCAGCGGCCGCGCAGAAGATGAGCTCCTTGTCAATCAGTTCAGCACCAGGGAGGCCAGCCTTCTGGTCGTCAAAGTTGATGTAGTCACTGATCAGAGTGTCTGTTTGCTCCATAATTGCGATCAATGGTATGATGGGAGTAGACTGGTAGGTATGAGGTGTCTGGTTATAGTTCAGGCGAGAGTACCGACTCAGGTTATCGAGGCAAATGGGGCGAATGTCCTCCATATAGATGAGCGTGATCCGATATGAGGTTCTGAGATATCCTGCAGTCCTGCATGGCAGCTTCAGCTGGTAAGCGTTAAGTGCCTAGCGATCTTGCCCATTGGTTGTGTGGCAGGTTGAAAAGCCATGTACGGTATAAGGTTTTCTTCAACGAATTTACGCTTTTTAATTGAAAAGCCACAGCGGCTGTCGTCATGCATGGAAGTTGGAGAGCTGCTGACCAAATGCAAGAGACGGTCTGGCCTCTGCAAACAAAAACGACATAACTGATGAAGCCTCAAAGAGTGCGGAGCAGGGGAGCAGGAGGTGCATGAAAGGGCAAAAGAAAGACTATACGAGGTGTTGTCGAGAACAGAGTAACGGGCGACATCTTGTAAGAGGCACCTTCCTTTAGTCGGAGTTTGCGCCAACGAAATGCGGGAGACGTTGAGACTCTTTCCTCTGCGGGATAGCATGCCTCGGGCGTTCGAAAGTTGTACGCCACCCACGATCGTGGCTCCTTGAGCTCCCGGCTGTGCACATCCCGCACCTCCAGTTGCCTAGCTAATCAGAAGTCTAATAGATAAAAGCACATACTTAATTTCCTAAGATTTTACTAAGAAATCTAAGTATTTATGATTACATAACGATAGAGGTGCGGGATGTGCACAGGGGGCTCAAGGAGATGGTTGAGACAGTTCTCCCACGAGACATTGACAATTACAAGACAAAGCACAAAGACAGACAAGACAAAGCATGAATAATCATGTTAATTAATAAAGAAGGTAATAACAAATAAAAATAAATTTAATCCCATATCTACAAAGTACCCAATGTATTTACACGTTCTAAAATAAACGGCAATAGCCAAGAAAGTATTAAATAATCAGCATCTATAGCACTGCAACAACAGCACCAAGAACAACAGCCGCCACAACGGGAACATTCCAGCTGGAAGCTCCGCTGATGGCAACGGGTGTGCCGGTGGGTGCCTCGGGCTGTGGTGTACCCGTGGGCTTCACCACCGTCGCGATGTTGCTTGTGGGGATGATGGGGTAGACGTTTGTAGGTCGGTAGGTGGGAAGTTCCTCAAGGGGGTTGGGCTTGGGGGCGTCGCCGCCAGAGTGGGGAGAGTCAGGCTTAGGCTTAGGGGATTCGTCGCCATGTTCGGGAGAATCGGGCTTGGGGGCTTCACCTGTAGGTTGGGGATAAGCGTTGGTGGGATGGGCACCGGTAGGCTTGTTAGAGCCGCCGGTGTGGTGGCCGCCGGGCTGGTTAGAGTCGCCGGTGTGGTGACCGCCAGGAACCTTGGTGAAGCCCTCGCCTAGAGGACCGCAGGTAGAGCAGTAGCCAGGAACAGGAGTAGGCTTGGGAGCCTTGACGACATTGGTGACAGTGATGGTGCGGTAACCCTTGGTGGTAGCCTCCTTGCAGCCAAAGTTGCCGTTACCACACTGGATAGCCTCGGGGATGGTGAAGATGCCAGTGGGCTCTGCGTTTCCGCCTTGAGTGTTGTGCACGATCTCGGTAACGACGCTGGTGTGGCAGGCGTCCTTGCCAGAACATGAGGTGATGGTGTGCATGTTTGTGGCGGTGACGTAGGAAGTGAGAGGGCCGTTGGTGGGATGAGGAGCAACACCCTTGTCGGTCGGAGAACCGTCGGGGCCGGGGCAGAAGGTTGTGAGAGAGGTGATGGTCTCGGTGGTGACTTGGCCGACGGGGCAGTTGGTGACGCTGGGAGGGCAAGCGGTGACGGTGTAGACCATGCTAGTGACGACAGTGGAGGTGACGGTGGTAGAAGGAGCAGAGTCAGTGTAGCTGGGCTTGCTGTAATGGTCACCGGAGCCGCTCTTGGTGTAGCTGGGAACGTCGTAATCGCTTGAAGCACCCTTGGTGTAGATGGGAGGAAGGTCGTAGTCGCCGCCGGTAGGCTTGTGCGATGAGATGACCTTGTCGGTCCAGGCAACGGTAGTGTTGGAGTAACGAGTGGTAGAGAAGTAGACAGTGGTAGTGTCAGAGGGAACCGACTCAGTGACATCAGTGGTAACAGTAGCGGTGACAATCTCGGTATCAGTCTCAACTTCAGTAGTGGCAGTGACAGTCTCCACCTCGGTAGAAGAAGCAGTCTCAATGGCAGAGGTGGCGGTCTCATCAGAACCACACTCACCCTCCAGATCAGGGACAGCATTGGGACCAGTTCCAACAGCGACAAGGTTAGTACCACAGTCCTCGTTGTTAGCGATCCAGACTTCACGGTTATCCCAATCGTACACGACGTAAGCAGCGCGAAGGAAAGTGTCACCGAGAACGGGGAACTCGTCGTCCTGGAAGACACCCAGGACACAGCGCTCCTCGTTGTGCCAGATGAAGTCGGCGTAAGGGACCTTGATAGTCTTGCCGGCGAATGTGAAGTCAACAGTACCCTTGATGTCAGCGACAGAGCAGTCGACGTCAACGTAAGCGCCACCGTTCCTCTTAGCGGTAGGGAAGTTGTCGACGATCTTGTTGAAGATGGCGCCGGGCAGGGCGCTTACGGTGTAACCACTGTCAAGAAGGACGGGCTGGCTACCAGAGAAGACGGCGTCGGTAGAGCCATCTTCTTGCTTGAGGCTGATGCCGTCCAGGCTGACCCAGTATCTAGGATTGTCAGCTATGCAGGGTTTTAGACGACGGGAATAATTACCGGGTGAGGCCATCGGGAGAATCCGCGGCGGGGATAATGGGGAGCTTCTGGAGACGGCCGGTGTACTTCTTAGTGTCGATACCACCAAAGATAACGGCACCTCGCTCGCTGTCAATTGTGCGGATATCGAGAGACAGAACACGGCTCTTGATAAGGTTCTGTCTGACCATGCTGTCGATGACCAGAGGATAAGGCGCATCCCAACCGTTCAAGTCAGGACCAGCGCCCATGATACCAACTCCAGTGAAGGAGCTATCGTATGCGACACCAAAAACCTGGTTGCGAATGCTCGCCGCTGCAATAAATTAGCCACAATTCCCTCAATTGAGCGCTTAAACTCACATCCAATAACAACATGATCGTAACCATAGTTCCAGTACGCATATCCAGTACCGTAGACAACACCACCGGTAGTATTCAAGTCGACAAAAGTGCTGCTCTCTCCGAAATGTCCAAAGTTGGCACAAAATTGAGGCTGCTGAGCCTTTTCGCACACGGGGTTAACCCAGAGCTCAGCAGAACCGGTATCCAGGTTGACGGTAACTTTGTCTCCAGGTGTTCCCAGGGTAACGTCGATGCTGTAGAAGAAACCGTTTTGCTGCGACTCGAGAAGGACTTCGTTTTGTCGCTTGGTGATACCCTTTACGACGGGACCGCCGGTGCTGACCTTGAGGGGGAAGCGGACCATGCCATCGGGGGTGTTGTCGCTAACGGGGACGTTGGGGACGTTGACGGCGGTTGCGATTGCGGGGGCCGCAACGGCGAGGAAAAGAGCGGACAACATCTCTGCAATTGAGTTGTTTTAGATCATAGGAAAGAAAAATAAGATACTAAATAAAAAAAGAAGAGATGAACAAGAAAGGGAATAAGCTGGATTTTGTTAACCCGGCGTAGAGAGTGACCGGGGAAACGAAACAATTGGCGATGCCCTCAATAGTTTTATTGAGAGGGTGGAAAAGAAGGGTTGGGATGACGGGAGGAGAGAAAAAAAGGGAATGGCCGGGCGGGCGGGCTACTGCAGTGGTGTGTTCTATATAAAACACTGACACTGCAGCATGTGCATGTATCTGCAGGCGCATGCAGGGGGGGTCGGATCAGTGTGACAGCTTCAATTTCATTCGATAAAAGCCCACTTGGTCTCCCTCTCGGCGCCTCTCGCTAAGGTGCCGTTACTTGACTTGAATCTCCCAACGCTCGGGGTGGTTCCTGGCGCTAGGCTTAATATAGATGGTGCGTAGTCTGAGCACACATTGATGGTCATGTCAATGGGAAATAAACCTGAGAAAAGAAGTGCATATGTCTCAAACATGGACAATGCTATTTTTCTTCTCTTTGTTGAGAGTTTAAGAGACTGGGAATAATGTTGTGGATTGTGACCCGTATGTTTGTGCTATACGGGAGACGACGATGAATACGAGGCTCCCTCATGCATGACAAGTTAGCGGTTACCCTCATTAGGGGCTCAGGTCAGATGTCAGCAATTAATTGCTAACCCCCTTCAGCTTACGTAGATCCCACTTCCCACCTTCAGCTTTGCTTCTGTTTTAGCGCTCAGGCCGTGCATCAAACGTCAATCCAGGTCGCAGGTTGAGCAAAAATATGGGGTTTCAATGGATTTCCCATGTTCCATCCCAGATCTGATCTGAGAGTTGAAGGGATTGATCCAATGTTGGACAAGGGTAGACATGCAGTGCAAGGGCGATCACACAAGACAGCCCTCCTTTGAATCAATCAATCATCAATTAATTGATTAACTTCCTTCACTCTTCCCGAGACATTGATCATCTATTCGGCTCCCGTCTTTTTTTGAGGCGGTTAAATTGTTTGTTTGTACTGTAGTGTCTAATTTCGCTCAATCCTTTTGCTGCAATTAACCGCTTGGCTGATGTTGAGCTGTTGGTGTCGGAGCCTTGGTAAATGTTACCCTGTCATTTCCACGTTTGCTTCGCTACACGGGATGTTTTTAGCATGGAGTCGCAACAGCGCACACATTTTGGGCATGCAGCTGGTAAGACGGGCTTTCATTGTCATCGAGAAGCCGTTGGACGTCAAGAGTGATCGCAGCACCGGCTTTATTTCGTGACTATTCCCAGTTTCATCAGCACGGCGCTCCCGTTTTTCTAGCGGCTCTACCAAGTTTCACAGTTATTAACAACATGCAGTTAACCAACGGCTATTCTAACGTCATTCAATTGCCACACGTCGTGTCGCAACTAACATTAATTACTGTCGTACGCCAAAACCCATATCAAGCCGCGTTTATCTGCCGTGTCTTTGCCAATTGATGTTGCGAATATGCGAACTCGCAGCAGAAGTGAGGCTGGTAGGAGGTTGGCGGCAAAGCTTAAAGCTTGAAGCTCTCACCAAGTCCTGCATATGCAGCAAATGTGGCGCTAGTCCACACGGATCCTACACACAAAAGTTACACAAGAGAGGGGCTAATACCTTAATTCCAATTGTGTACCCATTCTGCATTCCATCTGCGATACTTTAAAGTTTTGTTGTCGTGATGTTTAACGGTTGTGCGTGGCTGGTGCATTAGCTTCAGAGGTGGTTAGGGTGTTAGGTCGATGTTGATCATCGCATGAGGTGCGGGTGCACAAGTCGAGCCAGCCACGTCTCCAACCCCGATGCTTTGAGTTGTGCAACATACAGGAATCAGTGACTTTCTAGACGGCGACTTGAGGACATGGAATCAGGCCGGAGACTGACAGTTATTAGTATGTCGTGATTGAGTTGGAGCCATAACGTCGGCTGTGAATTGTTTATCGCATCCGTTGAGCAATGAAGATAGCAACTTAACCTTAGTCGAAAGTTTGCTACCTGGCAGAACCAGCAAACTTGGAGATAAAAACTCATTCTATGTCTAAGAAAGCTCTGGCCAGTATCATATCCTCTTTGTTGCCATACAACGGCCTTTCTTCTCAAATGTGACTCGTTAACTCACATGCGACGCGGGCTACCCTGTACTATAGCGACAATACTTATGTTTCCGCCGTTACGGCATCGTGCGTAGTCAATTGAGAGAAGACATGACAACGAGCCGTGTCTCATGAATCGTGATTTTGAGAGTGGAATTGAGGATGCGTGCTTTAACAACACTGTTGTGCATCAACGTGGTTTTGTCTGTTGACAAAGGGATTGTCACATTTATTTGGCCAGTTATGGTAAGCTTGTACCAGAAACAAAAGCATAAGACAATGTTGTCAAAATTGCGCAATCGTTCGCTGAGATCTCAATTACCACAGAATCAGTGTAAAATGATCCGGCGGTTCAACTACTGTGAACAAACATGTTTTCTTCAAAGGGCGATTTTCTTTGTTAGCGTACTATTTGAGAGCTGATGAGAATCGATGCCTCTATTGAAGGCATTGAAGGAAACCCAGATTTACGATTCGCAGAGCATCAAAAAGCTAATCTTAAGAAGAGAAAAGAGATACATTTAGATTTCGTAGAGTGAAATCAAGTCTTTTTTATTTTCTTGAACATTTCAACTCATAGTTCCGACGTTCTGACATCTCGTTGGCCGCAGACAGCTGAGGTTCCCTCCATAAGAGCTTCGTGCAACAGACCCACTTTTGATCTAACCCAGCTTTTCCAACCTGACGTAACTATCCTTCAAATAACTTCTCCATCGCAACACCTTAAACCCCATCCAAGGCCACACCCAATCGCCCACGATGGACGGCCTAGACGAGTTCGAAAAGACCCTCGCCGCCGAAAAGGCCGAACGAGAGCGCGCCGAGGAAAAACGCAATCGCAAACACAGACATCACTATCGACACGAGGACGGCGAACGTGATAAAGATGGACATAGACATCGACACCGCCGAAGACACGATGACGAAGATGATGGGCATAGAAGCAAACGATCGCGACATTCGCGCGATGATGATGATGGACATCGGTCGCGAAGACATGGTGATGATAGACATCGCAAAACGAAAGATGCAAAGGAGGATCTGCCCATTCCGGATGAGGAGCAGCCTCCTAGCCAGGACACAGTCGACAGATCAAAGTCTATTCAGAGAGATTCGTGGATGACGGCTCCCTCTGGCATCGAAATCGATTATGTCCATCGTCCCGATAAGAACAAGGAGCCGCCTCCAAAAGAAGAGCCGAAGCGTGTCGTATCGAAACGCGAGATCAATACACACATTGCAGACATCAACGAAGGCAAAACCCTCGATGAACTCGAAATAGAAGCTCAACCGGCCGTGGACTACACTTTCGGCGACGCTGGCTCCTCATGGCGAATGACCAAGCTCAAAGCAGTGTACACAGCAGCTGAAGAAAGCGGTCGTCCGGTGGAGGAGGTGGCTATGGAACGATTCGGAGATCTGCGCCACTTTGACGACGCGCGCGAAGAAAAAGAAGAGATGGAACGACGAAGAATCTACGGAAAGGACTACAAGGGCCATGACAAGCCTACAGGCGATCTTTACCGCGAAAGAGTCAAGAGCCAGCGCAAAGACTCACCCGAACCCGAACAAGGCACAATCATCCCAGATGCCCATCCCCAAACAACAACAACTCCCGCAATGGATCAGACCGCTCTCAACCGTCTGCGCGCCCAAATGATGAAAGCCAAACTCCGTCGCGCCCCCAACGCAGCTCAACTCGAAGAAGAATACAACAAAGCAGCAGCAATGTTCTCCGCCGCCCAATCAAACCCTGAAGCCGTAGTCCTCAGCGTAATGGATAATCGTCAATTGGCCGGTACGAGAAACGAAGCAAAGGCCATCACTAACAAACGCGGCCGCGAACGTGGCAATGTCGAGGAGAATACGGAAATGACTATTGAGGACATGGTCCGTGAAGAACGTCGTACGAAGGGCCAAGCAGGCGGCGAAGGTCTCCGTCTAGCAGAACGTATCGCGAAAGACGGCAAATTTGATAATGATCTTGATTACATGGACGAAAACGCCGAGAAACTCGCCAAACGCATTCACAAATCGGACATTAACTTGAAGAACATGGCTGTATCCGAATTCCAGAAAATGTCTAAGGCGTTGGATAATTGTCCCCTCTGCCACCACGAAGACAAGAACCAACCACCCCTCGCACCCGTCATCGCGCTCGGAACACGCTGCTTCCTCACAATTGCGACAGAACCTGAAATCTCTCCTGGGGGCGCTGTTATTGCCCCGTTGGCGCATAGGTCCAATCTGTTGGAGTGCGATGATGATGAGTGGGAGGAGATACGCAATTTCATGAAGAGCTTGACGCGTATGTACCATGAGCAAGGAAGGGAAGTCGTCTTCTACGAGAACGCTGCGCAGCCTCATCGAAGGATGCATGCTGCTATGGCCGCTGTTCCTATTCCCTACGAAGAAGGCGCCATGGCACCTGCGTACTTCAAAGAGGCTTTCCTCACGTCTGATGAAGAGTGGAGTCAGCATCGCAAGATCATCGACACAGGCGCCAAGGCACGCGATGGCATGGGCCGCTCAGCCTTCCGCCGCAGCATCGCGAAAGAAATGCCCTATTTCCACGTCTGGTTCAATCTCGACGGGGGACTAGGCCACGTCGTGGAAAATGCAGGACGTTGGCCCAAGGGCGATCTTTTCGCGCGTGAGGTTCTAGGTGGTATCGTTGATGCTGAGCCGCATATTGTTAAAAGGCAGGGAAAATGGATGAGAGGTGATCCAAGAGTGGAAGGATTTAAGAAAGGATGGAGAAAGTTTGACTGGACGAGGATGTTGGCTGAGGGATAGATAAGTGGTATCGTTGTAAATTGTCATTATAGCGTCTCCGCCATGATATGTATAGACATTACTGGACATGGCGTCCCCAAGATTAATGTATCTAAGAATGAACAGAGATTTCCAAGATGATCTTATATCCAAACCAAGTTGGTCACCTCTGGGGTATCAAATTCAAGTCGTATTCCTCCCTTATCGCACAAGCGTCCCTCTCCGTCCCCTCTGTTCCTTCTTCCCCTCGGCCCCGGTAACCTTCATCCAATCCTCCCACTCTTTACTCATCTCCATCAACACCGAACCCATGACACTGGCACTAGCCATGAGTCCATGACCTTCACCTTCCAAGACTCTAACTTCGCAGCGACGCATGGTCTTGCCGAGCCATTTGACGTTATCGACCGGAACGCGGGTGTCTCGGCTGCCGTGGTGGATGACGACTGGTCTTGTGATGTCGACGTATCGGAAGCCAATGGTGTGGCGACGCTCGAGGCAGACGAGAAGGTCGACGGCGGGGTTAGCTCCTGTTGTTGCGAGTTCCCAAATTGCGTGAGTAAGGCGGAGGTCGTATGTCATTTGGCGTTCTTTATCCGCCATGGCGTCAGCCGCCGCCGCGATAATGTCCGAGTCGCCTCTGTTGCCATGTGGAATACTCTCCCTGTCCATGTTTTCGGACGCAGCAGGAGGATCAATCTCGGCAGCAGCATTTCCATTCGTAAGACCCTTGTTATAAACGTTCTCCTTATCGATACTCGGTGTGACGTTTCGTGTGCTTCCAGTACTTTCGCGTCCTCCATTCTTTCTCTTTCCTCGTTTTTGTGATTTAGGTAATGAGCTTGTGATCGAGCTGCTTGTCGCTGTCATAAAGCTGCTGTTGGCAGCTTTGAGAATAGGCGTGGGAAGCGCTCGGAGGATACGTTGGGCGGTCGGAATAGCGTTGGTGGGAGGGAGAGCTTGCGATGTGCCGAATACGTTCATTTGAGAAGGAGGAATCCAAGGCGCGAGTAGATGTATTCTGCCACGAATATGTTGGGGCATTCGGAGGGCTGTAGCCAAGGCGTAGATGGCGCCAGCTGAGTGAGCGAGGATCGAGAACTTGGTGATCTTGAGTGTTTGACAGATAGCATAGACATCATCTATCTCAATTAGCACAAATCTTCAAACGTGGAGTGAGTAGCTTACCAGGCCAGCTCAGCGGCGTCGCAGTGCCATCCGAATAAGGCTCGCTATCGCCAACACCCGGTCGATCCGGTGTGATTAGCCGCAGCTTCAATGTCAATGCCAGCTCATCATAAAATGCAGTGATATATCTTGTCAATCCCATTCCAACACAGCAAAAGACAGCAGAGCCTTCAGAATCGCCGACCTCAGAGAAAGAAATAACGCGACCCGTTTGGGGATGTCGAATCTTCTGCGAAAGTCGTGGTGAGCATAGATATGAGTCGACAGCATCATCGACAGAGTCAGCGGACATGGGTCGCTCGTGGTGGGTGCGCTGGCTCTGGACTCGTGGTTGGGGACTAGGATTCTCGCGATGTGCTTCTTCAGCCTTGAGATTTAAAGGTTCGGACAAACGCTTGAGACGGGAGCTACTGCGCTTCATCTTGACCCCATCTCCTGGTGCTGGACTGAGCTGTCCTGACCGTCTTCGATCTTGGCGGTCGTTGCTCTGGTCTCGCTTTCTTCCTTGAGCCACAGCGGGGAAGGGCGCCGCCGCCTCATATTCTTCGTCACTGGCGCCGTCATCATCTCTGCTAATATCGAGGAAGCTTCTGCCTGCCACACTGGTGGTCTTTGATGGGGAAGCATCCTTGAGACCATATATGGGCGATCGTGTAGACGACCTCGATTGATGTGGGCGATGCCCCTCCCTCGTCCTACTTGTCTGTCGATCTCGAGGTCTTGATTGTTCATCAGCTTCAGGTATTACATCGGCAACTGAACCATCCTCGCGCCTTCTTCGCCCACTCGATCGCTTCGACTGTCCTGTCTTTGTCAGACTTGACGCCCGCGCTGGGATGGCGCAAGGTCCATCCATCGGGCGTTCGATTGGTAGCTCGTACTGTGACTCCTCACGAATAGCTGTTTCGGCAAAGAAGGGATCGTTACGACCGTCGCTGTGAATGCTATCGCCAGGAAGTGCGCCCGATGAAGAAGCTGAGATTCCACCAGATACCCTCTTTCGCTCGGCTTCCTTCTCGCGTAGGCGCTCCCTTGAACTCATGTACATAAGCCCTTTTGAACTTCTTGATGTCTTCTTGCCCCAACTTTCGTGCGACTGCTTATGATTCAAATCGGGCGTTACGCTAGAGCGTCGTTCAACGGAGAGGTTGCCTATACTCTGCGCATCATCGTTCTTGGAGGCTTGCGAGGATCCCTTTGACGAAGGTCGAGATGTACTATTTCGGATAAACGATCGCAGACCACCTTCACGACTCGGGCTTCGAGGGCTCTTGGGACTCTTTGTCGCTGTTAATGAAGAGTATCCGCTGGGAGGTTTCGATGTGCGGATAACGGGTGGTAGAGCGGCGAGTTCGTCGAGGGAAACGGGATCCTGTCTCAAATCGTCAAGGCTAGGCTGATGAAACGCTCCGTAGTCAACACCAAAACTGCCAAGACCACGACCCGGACTTGCTGGTAGCGAAAGGCTGTGAGGAGAAGCTTCGAAGTGGGAGGTTGCGGGCTGAGAGATGACGCTCAGACTGGTGATCAGGTTGGAGATAACCTCGGGACTGGCCGGGGGGACACTGGAAGAGGCGCGCTTTGACGAGGGGCCTTGGAAGGAGCGTCGGCGAGAATGACTGTATCCATGAGCGTGGTGGCCATGGGCTCGAGTAGGGATAGGGGGAACGTCAGCCGAGTCAAAATTCATGGCTGGGGCCTCTGCGTGCCACCGACTTGGGCGATTTAAAGTAGTGTATTAGGGCGTCGAGTCAGTCGCGAATATTAGAAGTGGATTGCTTGCTGTAAGGGAGCACTAGAAAGACCCGAGTTTTCCTTTTCGTGTCTCGCGCAGAAACAATGGGTGGCGCGCTGGCTGCCCTCTGATTAAAGGGAGAGTGAGATGGAGCAGCGAGGAAAAAAGTTTGGCGAACTGAGATATTCGTGGGATATTAGTTTGTTGGTGGAATTGGTGATAGTGGATCGGCGTGTAATAACTAGGATCCTAATCTGAAGCAAAGGATGGAGCCAAGTGGACTTCCCCGTTTGTCGCGCGTGAGAAGGAAAAGAAGAGAGGGAAAATGGAAAGAAAGAAAGGATTGAAGCGGTAAAGTAAGGCGTGAATTATTAAGATGGCGCACAAAGGTGGTTGACGAGGAGAAGCGAGGGGAGAGAGGGAAGAGAGGGCGAGAGGGGAGAATTATTGGACGAGGCTAGTAGGGGAAAGACACGGAAAGTGGGCCAATCAATCAATCAAGCAATGAATAGCGATGTACGTGATAGCGAAGGTTTATTATATTATTATTATTGAGGCCCAGCTATTATTACTTTTTATCGCAAATGATACTGTCTATAGTATAGTATCTGTAGTAATGGGCGATTGAGACTGCAGCATTGACGGAAAGACAAAGTCGAGAATCTGGGGGAGGAATGGTTTCAACATGCCCAACCTAAGAGGGGGCTGAAAGGTTATCGTCAAAGCCATCTGCAATACTACCGAGGTCGGAGGCAGTTTGCGGCGTTCCGACGGAAACATGCACATGCACATACAGTGAATTTGAGTCCAGCTCTAATCTGCGCTTGTGTTTCTTCTTCTCGCTTCCCTCTGCCATTTCAACTGCCAGACTGAACCCCTGACTGAGCCTACCAAGACCCCTGACCCGTAAAACTTATTTTTTCCCCTGGAGCTTGTGACCATTTCCGTTAGTACCGTCATCAACATTCCGCAACTGTTACATTCCATCTTGAATTCCTAAATCTACAAATCAGCTTAATATTCAAGACTATACAACTCCAGAATGGGAAAAGTTTAAAGATGATGTTTAATTCCAGAGAGAAGGGAAGCGGCATTGTAGATCCTCGTGGCGATTAATGAGCCGTTCTCCACTGAACTCCCGAGGGGTTTTGATCCACTGTGGGTTGGGCTGCTGAAAGCTGAGCTTGGGAAATGTGACGAGTGATAATTTCTGTTAGTTGAGAGTCGTGATCAATTTATTGCCGACACGGCGCATAATGCATTGGACCTGCATGTAACTCACATGAATTGATGACCAGTAATAGCTAAAGGTTCGGAAATAATAACGGCATGGTAAAACGTACTATCGTTTTCCTGCAGTTGAAGCCTAACTGAAGCAGAGCTCCTGCAGGCACTTCTCTATTCTGACAGGGTCCAGTCTTCACGTGGCTGGTTACGGTCCAGAATACTCGTGGCTGTGGCACAGTCAGCCACACCTACGTCATTCTTTCTCATCGCGAATCCCACTGAAGTTCAAGGTCAAGTTCCAGGATCAAGCTCTGCGACGTCACCAGCGAGTCACCTCTGAACAAAGAGTGAGACGACGTGATAAACATTGTCTCCGCCTCATTTTCAACTTCAACAACTCCCGGACCATGAGAGTAATGCGCCACTAACCGCCAAGCTTCAACACAAAACACCATCACAATGGACGTCCTTCTCTCTCTACCAATCCTATCATACCTCCTCTCCCCCGCCTCAGCATCATGGTCCACATCGCTCAACCTCCTCTTTTTTTACATGACATGGACAACTCTCGTGCTATCCCACACGTCCCTCCGCATCCGCATTCTGGGCACCCTCGCGATAAGAGTAGTGCTATATCTTATCCCGTCGCTACTCACACTACTCCTTGATACGTCGGTGCCCAGTGTCGCAGAGTCGATTAAACTTGGCAGACGCGGTTCTCTACCGCAGAGGAATACTCGTGCTATTGCGCGCCAGGTTGGTCTTGTTCTGATCAATCTCGCGCTTGTCACTGCGGCGGAGGGCGCGTCAAATTTGGGATTTAAATATGTGCTCGGTGAAGATGACTTTAAGGGTACATCTGTGCTGCCTTTGCCGTGGCAGTTGGCGAAGCATATTTTCTTGATGTTGACGGGAAGGGAGATTTTGACTTATTACATCCATCGCAATGTTCTTCATTCAAGGGGCGCGATTGCGAAGTATCACAAGGCATACAGCCACGCGAGGTCAGCGGCGCCATACAGTCTTCAACTGTTTGCAGACCATCCACTTCCTCTACTTCTGCATCACTTTATCCCGATTTATCTGCCATCTATTGCGTTGCGACCGCATTTACTTACATACTTCCTCTTCCTCGCACTCTGCACAGCTGAAGAGACCCTCGCGACGTCAGGATACAGTATCGTCCCAGGTATTATCATGGGTGGAATGACACGACGCACAGCGGTGCATTACGCCAGCGGAGGCGATTGCAATTACGGCGCATGGGGTTTACTGGACTGGATGAATGGTACAAGTCGTGGACGTGATGTTCTCGATGATGTGAGAGCTGAAGCCGAGAAGCACAACGTCAAGGAACGATCCCAAAATAAGTTGGAAAGCGGTGCGGGAGCTGTAAAAGGAGGAATCAACAAGTTGACAAACGGCGATGAGGGCAGGAGAAGAAGTTCAAGGCTGCGATCTAAGCGCGCATCTTAATTGACGTGCATCATAAGTTCATTCTTAATTTACCTTTCCCATGAATATACCCCAATCTATGTATACAAACTCCTATTGCTGTCCCATCGTCTATTTGTAGTTCATCTTCTTAGCAAACCAGTTCAGAGTCTCAATGCCGCTCTGAACTCTCATTCCAATTCTAGTATCCAGCACAAACGCCTCCCATACTTTGGCAACGTCCATTTGCTTAACGCACTCGTCGTACTTTTGTCGGCGGTATGCTGCGATCTCTTCGGGTGTGCCCTCTGGTGGGTTGCAGCATTCGGACCAGGCGATGGCGCCCTTTTCGTATACTCCTGCTGCGAGAACGTAGTCGTCCTTTGTCGGACCCTTAAATACGATTCTGGAATGATTAGTTGAGTGTGGCTTTGAGGATTATGCGACTTACCGATCATGTTTCAAGACATGTGTCTCCAGCATCTCCCTCGCCTCCTCAAACTTCTTCTGACTCTTGTACAGCGACGCTGTAATGAGCGCCCACGATCCCATCTCATCAACCTCAGCCTTGATCTTCTCCACCACCTCTGGCTTAGCAGTGCATCTATCCCAACTCATTCCTCCCACCGCCTTCTCAAGCTCGGCCGGGCCCATGCGCTTGATGGTGTTCCACATGTAACTCATCTCTGCCGCGGGACTCGCGCCAATAGCATCAGCAAGGTCCACACTCAAGCTCTTAGCGCGCTCCTCCCACTTCTGGATCTTGCGCTGCACGAATACCTCAAAGGGCAATTGGCGCGCCATAAAGCGTTTCTTACCCGCTACACCAGGTGCTTTGCGGAGGAGTTCTTCAGCCTTGGTCTTGTGACGACGGGCCTCGTCTTCGTCGCCCGCGGCTACGGCGTCGCGGTACATTTCTATGGAGGCGATGCCGGCCATGTAGTAGTAGAGTGCGTGACTCCAGTCGTTAAGCTCAAGGCAGCGCATGAAGGAGTCGCGCATGAGGGGCCAGTCCTGAATGGCCATGGAATTGAGGGAGAGCTCGAAGTTGTTAAGGGCGGTGACCTGCTTCATCTTGGCATCACCGGCGGATGTGAGTATTTCGACAGCCTTGGGGAGGTTACGCTCGTTGCTGTACAGACGGGCCTCTTCAATGAGCCACAGGCCAGACTCGGGGTATCGAGAGCGCATGGAAGCGAGGAGCTTCTCACACTTGGCTCGAGGAGGACCAACAACCTCTGCGCCTTCGTCAAAGTCGTCGGCGGAGGGGAGAATGTCAACTGCACCGAGAAGAGCATTGTAGTATGAGAGCAGAATGAGACCGGAAATGGCACCGTTGACGTTGGCGTAAGCGGTAGAGCGCCAGAGCATGCGGACACCACGCTCGCGATCACCACGGAAGCCTACAACTGAGAGCAGACGGGTGAAAGCGGGAGGAACAAGTGTCAGCATGAGAAGGATCATACCGAAGCACATGCTTGCTCCAGAATGAACAAAGATGTCAAGAGGGTTCTCGAGAAGAACATTGTCCGACTCAGTAGCCTTTGACTTAGCCTCCTTGAGCGGCGCGCCCTCATCAACCTTCTCATCCTCACTCGAGGACTCCACGTTAGCAGGCGTTTGGGTACCAGATGCATTCTCAAGGTCCAGCTTCTCCATGCTCTTAGTCACATCAGTGATAGGCTTAGCAGACAGCGACGCCTCAGAAGTAGCTTGCGGCATACTACCCAGGGTCTTAGTCTCAGCCTCAATAATCGCATCAAGCGTCATGAAAGCCTTGCGAAGCTTGAGAAAGCTCTTCATGGCATCAATGAGACTCTCGTGCAAAACACCAACCACGGCACCCATGAGCTGTGTCTGCGCGCGCACGAGCTCAAACTCAGTACCGGGAGGGTACAATTTACTCCCCGCACGAGCTTTACCGTGCTTCTGGGCCTTCTTGAATTCTGCCCATGCTTTGGCTTCGCACTCATCCAACTTGGCGGCCGTCTCTGTCATCACTGTCTTCTCGAATCCCAGCACCGAGCGCATAAAGATAGTGACAGCCAGACCAAGCTGGTGGAATGAGGAGTCACCCGTCTGAAGTCTCTCCCATGCACCGTCAATATCGTCATTCATGATCAATGCGCACGAAGCCATGGCGTCGTCAATGTCCTCCATCTCTCTAGCCATGGTATCCTTGGTGGTGATTGAGCCTGCATCGCTGTTTGCCTCTGTGGCAGGGGTCGCAGTGCCCGAGCGGAACCATCCAGCTAAACGACTCATATTGGCTGTTCAATTGATGAGATGGAAGTGAGATAAAGGCCGATGGTCCCGTGTATAAAGGGATTGGTGTTGTGCTGAGCCTCGAATGCTGACGTCTTCGGTCTTAGGCTGAATGAGCTTTTGAGCCCCTCTTTGTGGCGTTTATCTCAACAAATGCGCCAAGAGTCCAGGGTGGTTGGGATGAAGGGTTCCCAATGTAGAAATAAGAATAATGTGTAAGAAATGAAAGATACGGACAAAATGAGAATGAGATGAGGTGAGGGTTGAGTGAGTAAGATAAAGGAAAGAAAAAATCTCTCGCATTGAGAATGGATCATCTTGAGGTCCATCATGGCGACGTTAGTGGGGATAACCAGGTAAGCTAAGCTAAGCTCCGTCCAAACGGAGATCAACACCCAAGATCCGCGGAGTTTAGGCGGGCTTACGCCTGCCGGGCTCGGCACCAATCGGAGCAAGAGGCTGACATCATCTTCATCTTCATCTTCAATTGTCTGTCGAAACATATAACACGCTCTTATTTCATCAAAATATCTTCAAACTAAAAGTAAACGGCATCAATGTTGGGGAATCCATGCGCAGTCTGAGATGAAAACTTGCAGTTTCCATCCAGGTAGATGCACATATTCCCATCATCCTGAACAACAAGCACAAGATCACCTCCTCCAAGCTGACCAGGATTACTCTGGTACACAGCCTTTCCATCAGTCCCGACACACAGACCTCCATCACTGTTCATCCAGGCACTGTCCGCACCACTTGTCTTGGATCGCCAAAGCAGGCGATCTCCCATCAGCTGAAAATCGCCGTTCCCGTCAAGGAAGGCAGAATACTGGCCGTTCTGACTCTTGAGACACTGGGTAAACTTGAGTTGGGTGCCAGGTCGAAGAGCGTCGCCCACAGAGTCGCGCAAGTCAGTAAAGTGGACTGCCCATGGCCGGAAGTAATACGAAGCCTGAATGTAGGCCGTAGCGTCGTCGCTCATAAGGAGTCCTGGTTGTTTGTATTCGCGCTCCCGTCTATCATCGCGGTAGGCATCACGCTCATACTCGAGTTCTCCGCGAGAAGGCTGCCGGTTTGGAGAGCACCAGATACTTCGCTTATCCGCGCCCTGGATTTCCACTATCAAGTCGCCGCGAACAGTGAGGTAAGTGGCATCTGTGATCTTGGAGTTGGGGATAGTCTCGTAAATGCCCTTGACCTTCGAACTGATGTGGTAGACCTGGAGATTGCCGGACGGAAGAAGAGTGAGTTGATGCTCGCCACTAGGAGACTGAATGGTTTGTCCAGCCCTGATGATATCCCCTGGCTTGAGCACGTTGATGAAACTGAGAGGAAGGCCGTTATATGTCAAGTTTGCCACGCCGTCATCTTGCACGGTAAGAACAACATCTCCTGGAGCTCGGTTAGGCTTCTCCTGAGAAACAAACTTGGATCCTCCGTCGTAAAAGATTTCGAGAGTACCGACCGCGTTGAGCTGTGCATAGCCGTATGTACATCCACGAAGCCAGTCCGGCACCCCACCGTAATACCCTCTAGTAACCGATGTCCACAATTTGTCGCTTCCCTCAGCCAAAACCAAATCGTAGCTGTCGTTAAGAGTAAGAGAATACTTGCCATTGGGAAAAGTAAGCTTCTCGCCAACCAGAAGTCTCTCACCACCTTTCATAGAAGTCTTCGTCGCCTCAGACAGGGCTGGTCCAGTCATAGAAGACCAGACAATCTTGTCATCAGTAACAATAACCATGTTGCCATCATCTCGGAGCTGCAAGTAAGACTTCTCGTTGCCTCTGCCAGCAGTACCGGCCTGCCACTTGGTGTCTCCAAAGAGAGTGAGGACTTCAAGCTCACCGTCGGTTCGGAGACGGATTTGCTTTGCAGGAATGCCAGGTCCGTCGCCTCGTGCCCAAATACAGCCTTGGTCCTTCTTGTTTAGGCAACAGTTGTTGTCTCCCTGCATGACGAGAGTGTACTGGCCGTTGGTGGACATGATACTCTGGCCCAGATCGAGATTACCACCGGCCATGAAGCGATCAGGAGGAGGAGGACCCTGGGCCTTGAATCAAAGTTAGGTCTGTCGTTTCAAAAAGACTTGAGATACTCACTGGTTCAGGAGCAGGAACACTAGGTGTGGTGGTAGTAGCAGGAGCTTCTGGGGCTTGTGCCGTATTGGTACTCCAGACCGCTTTACCATCAGTGTTGATAACAACATTTCCATCATCCTGAATGAGAAGTTCAGAGCTGGCATTGCCCTTGCCCCCAGTACCACTGTTCCATTTTTCCCTGCCCCAAGGATCAAGGAGTCGCAAGTTGCCATCGTTCTCAAGAGTACATTTCACAGGTGCAGAGCTACCTGGTGTCCAGGTGTTTGATGACCAAAGACATCTGCCACCAGGTGCGTAGACACAGAAATTGCCATCACCCTGGAGAACAAGGTCGTATTTTCCATTTGTTGACTTGATGGAGCCATCTCTGTCGATGCTAGCACCGGCTTTGATGTGGTTCGGTGGTGTGGACTGTATTGGTTAGCTCTGGCAAGTGGTTTAGCAGGTATGCTCTGGTAACTTACCATATTGACTGATTGTTGAAGTAGTGATGAGTGCTGTTGGAATGAATATTCAAAACCTGAAGATTTCCCAGGTTTATATAAGCTCTTGCTGCGGCCTCCGATATCAACTCAGACCAATCCCCCGGCTCAACCATCACCACGGGCAAGTTGAGTCTAGATTCAGCAATGCCTCATAGCAGCTGGAAACCTTCTTTAGCTGAAGTCGTCAGAACAACCTATCCCCGCGTCGTAAGAAACCAAAGCTGAAAAATAGTTCGATAACTATTGCAACTCTGCATGAACCAGCTCGCTGGATGACTTGCTGACTTGCAGTGTTTCTCCAAATGTGAAACAAAGATGAGTCTCGACTTGGATCTCTAGCGGCTGAAGAACCAGAATTGGATAGTGATATCGATAGTCGAACAAATTGTGGCTAGCTCGTGTTCTGGTACCGAGGAACTAGTGATCGATAGCGGCATGTAAGCTGGTTCTGGGCTGGGAGTGCCCCGCAACCCTGAATAAAAGCAGTTAGATTATCTGAGCGTAAGATGTGAATGGTCAGCTAGGATTCAAGCAGAATGGCTTAAATTGATAAGATATTGTCTCTTATACTCTCAGTGGCCAATTCTACGAACACCCTGACGCGCGGCCAAGTTAAAGAGTTAACGCTTTTGAGTTGGGATACTTCTCTGATGAAATAAATGCATGGACCAACTGTGTCCTTTCAACAAGATAACACTTACTTTCAAGGCGAAGAAAGTCTTGCTCCTTGCTTATCCGACCGAGAAGGACACTTATGGCAAGATTCCGCGTCGAGAAGTCTTACCCATCCTGCTGTTATGAGACTTCGTCCTTTTTCTTTCTGATAGCTTTCCACGATTCTCTCATCCTCTTCAGCACTGACTTGCTCTGCCCAGACCTTCCAGTCCTGGTCAGAGGAAACCTTTCGACAGATGGATAGGTAACTGGCACAGCCGCTGCTGAACCTGGCTCTGGAATTGACTCTGGGCTGTCCACAACCATAGCTGGCATTGCCGCACCTTGCTCGTCTCTGTCCTGTCTGCAAAGCATCAAGAGTTCATTTCCAATTGTCGAGAATTTCTCTCGATCCTTTGCTTCAACGTTCATCGTGTGTTTATAATTGAACATATCAGATCCATTCAGAACGGTTTCGTCAATCAGTGTGTCCGCAAATCTGTCAATAAAAGAAATTTCAATTTGCTCTTCGGCTGACCTCTCGTAGTACTTTTTCCTCTGGCTGCCATTGGGTGAGGTTTCAGTGCCGGACCACCCAATTCTGGCTTGAGGATCCGCACCCTGTCGTAGAAGAAGTCCTATGATTTTGGCAAGCTCCTCTAGACCACTGGAGTCAAGCTCAATGGAATCGCGAGCAATGTATAAAGTCATCTGCCAATGACTGTAACCCAGAAACACTTCGTTGGGGTCGAATCCATGACTGAGAAGCATCCCAACAGTCCGAGCCTGGAGTGGATGTGGTTTCAGGAAACACCATTGGGGTATTGGCGCGCAAGCACTACTAAGGAGAGGAAGACCTTTTCGAGTTAGGTGGCATGGTTCCTTCCTTAGTTTGACTTGCACATATTTATGTAGGCCATTTTGAATGGCAAGGTTTAAAAAGCCCAGTCCTTGTAGGAGATTCGGTGCGGGATAGAAGCATGGCATACGTAGTCTGATGTAAGGGAACGAGTTCGCCCAGTGGGTTTGGTTCTCATCGCCATCCTGCGTGCCATGGTTTGCATGGCTGTAAGAACTGTAGTACCGCGACATACTTTCATCCAGCTTGTCCAGGGCGTATGTCGTCCTGGTAATGTCGCTATCTTCAGTGAGTCGCGCAAGTCTCAGGCTTACTTCCGCCAGCTGATACGGATAGTAGTGAATCTTGAGCGGCATTTCCTCATCAGCGTTATCAACCCGGTGATGTGCCACGAGCATCATCACAAAGGCTTCCAAGAGAACCAACAGGTTTGGCTCAGCAAGTCCCAGTGTCTGACGAAGTAAATCCATCTGCCCTGGTTGATTGAGGAATATGGAAACATCCTTGTGAAGAAAATGAACCTCCCGATCTGGAATTCCGTGTCTGGACCTCATTTCTATCAGCCCAGCACAGTAGCGTTGCATTTCAAGAGCGGTTTGTCGTTGTCGATTCTCTCGCTGTATATTAGCCATTGGATGGGCATCGAATGTGGTGATGTCGTCTTGAAGAAGGGAATAAAGAGTACCAGTGGCCAAGCTTCTGTGGTCAACCTCAGTGGACATCCGGGATAAGAGATGACCAGTAAGTTCGAGACATTGCTGGAGTACCCATATCATCTGGAATCCACGGAAGCGGAATTCGGGTCGTATTCGGTTCTTGAGTATATGGCCAAACAGTTCCGCGAGGCTCTTGTTACCGCCCGGGGTGGTATCAACTAGGGTGACCAAAGACTGGATGTTTCTAGCCACATACAGCTCCTCTTCCAGAGCCATAACCACGATACGGACCCAAAGAAAGATGCCCTCTGACCTCTCAACAACCTGGTCAACAAGGGCCTGTTGTTCAACAAGAGTGGCTCCAAGGGTGCCGAACCTAGGGTTCCTGAAGAGAGAGTCGGTGACGTAAATTCTCCGATCCCCTTCAGTTAACCTATCCAGCTCCAACCTTGCGCAGCCCTCGAATGCAACTTCAAAAGAGAATTCAGGTCGGCTCGAAACAAGAATCTTGAAATGGGGCTTTTCCGCGGCGTCTTTGAGCAATCTAGCCAGAGCAATCTGTTCACCATGGGGAGCATCGTACTCATCCAAACCATCAACCATCATGGCAATTGCTACTGGCAGTGTATCAGCCTTCAGTAAACGTGAGAAAGCTTCCTTCGAATCAGAGAGTGTTGGGAAAGATCCCCAATCACGACCTGCGATCTGATCAGGGAACAAGACTCGAGCGAGCTTGGGCGCAGCTTGTAGAATCTGGTATAAGAGTCCTTGATAGATTCCTTCAAGTCGATGCAACCTTGGATCTGTTGTGTGATCTGGGTCATTCCAAAAGTAGAAGGAGCCGATGATGAGAGGACGATCACCAGCCTATTTCTGGAAAGCTGCAGTGGTCCGGCTATCATCATTGAGGAATCGCATGAAGGAGCTTTTACCTGTACCAGCCCTCCCGCTAACCCAGTAAAATCCCTCATCGCTTCTCATCCAGTCTGAAAACGTTCGGTTCGATGCCGTAATGGTTTGATTCCCCATAAAAGCCCATTCAAAGGTGCATTTGTATGCCTCGGCGATTGCGTTATGGCGGTGTGGCATGGCATTGAACCATAGGCGATTCATTAGCTCCTCAAGCACGGTTGCTTCATCGCGTGCTACAAATCTTCGATGTTTCTTCGTTTCCAGGATATTCTGAACACCCCGAAAAATCTCATCTTGCTGTTGTCGCATTTGTTGAAGCTGAGTTTTGACCGAGGCATCGCCTTCAAGCAAAGCATTGACTAGGTTCTGAAGACTTGTGCCAAGCTTCTCGTATTCAACGGTTTGTTGAACATCGCGGGTGTCGACCTTTTGCTTGATAGAAATGACGAGTTGGAACTGGAGCTCATTTCTTAAGCTCTCCAGTGTCTTTCTCAATTCGTCGACATCGGTACGTCGGCCGTTCCAAAGCACGTTGACAAGGATATCTTTGAATCTGGTGAAACCCTTGGAGCCTTCCGGGACTTTGCATCGAATCAAACTCTTGGCGATGTCTTGGATGATAAGGCACGACTCGTCTGCGATTTCATTTATTCTGACCTATCCATAGTCAGACCTAGTGGCAGAAGCGGCATATTTTCAAGACGTACCGACTCATCCAGCTGTGACTTATCTGCTGACTGCAACAGTTTCACTTCTTGACACTGCTTCAATAAGACGTCAGCCTCCCGTGTGCAGTCCGCAGTCGTAATGGTCGAGCCGGTCTTCCGAATATATTCAGCCGTGTCCCAAAGCTGTAAACTGAATCCAATGACTTGCATGATACCAGCAGCAAGCCCGAATGCTGCCGCTGCCTCTGCACCAGACATATTGGAACAAGTTGTTGCTTTGACTATCGGTGTGAGGGTCAGGAAAAAAGTATTTGGTGGAAAGCTTTCCAGTTGGCCGGGAGGCAAAAGGTGAGGTGAAGGAATGAGGGACTTTGCCGCTACAGGTAGGTGCAGTCCACTTGCATGCAGGTGCTACCATCCAATAGCTGAATCAGGCTGCGATAAACCCAATCAGGCCGGCGGCAAGAGGCCTACCTATGGCACCTGCCAACTGAAGATCGCAAAAATCCGGGGGTAGTTCAATATTGTTGTTTTGATAATACTACATGCTAAATGAATTGACAAATCTCGGCGCTCATGGCCGACTACTAGTGCCAGGATTGTATTCTGTCGCTGGTAACTCATGCGCCTGCGCTGGATCCCCCATCTCGTATGGCCCTTGACGAACTCCATTATCATGAGGAGTTTGAACAGGCGCATACTTTTCAGCCTCCATCTCCGGCGTCGATTCCGAAGCCTTCTTTGCCTTTTTCCTTCGCCATAACATAAATCCAACCACTGCTATTCCCAGCACTACAACAATTGAGCCAACTACTATTCCAGCAATGGCACCCGACGATGGCCCTGAAGACTTGGTGTGTTCTATACCCGTGGATGATGATGTAGGTTCGTCTACGATAGTGGATGACGAAGAAGCAGATTCGGAGGTTGTTTCAGCGGTAGTCTGGCTGGAAGTTTCGGTCTCGGTTGGCGACAGGCTTGTCGTCGTGGTCTCGGATGCAGACGTTATTGAAGCATTCGGGTCTGTGATGTTGAACCTGTGACTCGAGAACAATGGCCCTGTTTGACCATGCTCGAATAGATACAAGCTAAAAGAGTTTGTCTCGGCAGGATCGATTCCTTGATATGATACAATCCAGGTATAGTCCTGCGACCTGCTGTTGGCTATACTCAAGTCAATCAACACTGCACCAGTAGACAGAGAAGAATTGGAAAGACCTACACTGCAAAGTATACATTTTACCCGTGCCACTTTGCCACAAGGTTAGGTCGGTGAAATCGGCATTGGTGCTCCATCTGATCTTGATCTCTTGACCTAACTCATATTGGGGATTATCTATGTCGGACTCTCTTGGCGGTGGGTTGATGAAGAGACCGAGAACAGTTTGGCCAAGCGACAAAAGCGCCAGGAAGGCAAACAATCGTCTCGCCGCCATTGTTGATAGTGACATCGTGGTTAAGCAAGCGAAAACAGGAACAAACAAAACGACACGCGACATCGGCGTCGAGTACCTTTTAAACAAAGTCCTACCAGAGAGAGCCAAGGTACTAGGTATCCAGGGATCGAATCCTACTGGACCATTCTAATCTACGGACCCTTGTTCGCTTTGCCAACAAACGGACTTGGCAGCTTGGCAGGTGGGAAAATCCTTAACATTAAGATATCAATGAACGAGATGAGATCTGTCAATGATCTATGCACATCTTCGTGTTTCATGGCGTATGTATAATGATTTGGAACCGAGATGGCAGTCCTTCTCCGACATCAATTGGAACAAGTCATCGCGTTGAGGTAGACCGGTAATAAGATTGTAGGGCTGCAAGGACGGACATCGATCCACCAGTCTATTTGAAAACACTCAAATAGACGAGCATCGATCCACCAGTCATCATTTAGTTTCTGGGCAATGCCCTGAAGGGATACAAGATCCGCTCCCCATGTTTCAAGGATCCATTGCAAGGATCAATAACCCGTGAGCGGGCGATATATCATCTTTCGAGCTAGGCGTACTGGGCAGACTCAGCCTTCATCTTG
Source organism: Fusarium humuli (assembly GCA_004366955.1). Taxonomy (NCBI): domain Eukaryota; kingdom Fungi; phylum Ascomycota; class Sordariomycetes; order Hypocreales; family Nectriaceae; genus Fusarium; species Fusarium humuli. The sequence continues at coordinate 63,165 of QHKN01000091.1, read as the reverse complement.
GGGAATCCAATCAGTTTCCGTTACCTTGTTCCTTGTAGCGCGCTCTAACTGTCGGTTGCCCTTGAACAAGTCCATTCGGGAGTGTAAATACGCCATGAAACGCCGTTATTTGCCAGGTAGTCGTAGTTGTTTGGAAGTTGAAGTCTGAATTAGCGTTCGCCGCCACTAACGGGCACTAAAAACGGATTGTGGTGCAATTCTAGGGTTACATCCAATTGGGGTTTCGTTTCATTGCATTTTATGAAAGGATTGCTAATGAGCTGATTGGATATCGATTCTGCGGCCATTCGTCGATTCTCCGCGTTGTCTAACCTAATGGTTGATTCTACTTCTCAGTGTTGAAGTCTTGAGGGCCGTGAAGGATAACCGGTCTGGGCATGCATTGCGAGCAGGGGTTGACTCGGTGACATCTCTGTTGTTCCGTCGCGATCATATCCAAAACGAATGAGCTACTATGGTAGAAAAATGGAACTTTCTTGAGCCATACAGTGGATGCGAATTTCTGTTCAAGAATTTTGCACAGCGCTCCGAAAGAGTCGTGCCTACCCGTGCCTTCTCAAGCCGCAGCATCTCAAACTGCCATCTCGTAATTGGTAGCTCCTTCTCCGAGCGGACATTCCACGGCGATAATGCAAGACCCTTAGGCTCCACTTTTGTCATCGCGGCAATCTCACGTCTCAGCCGTCTTCTTGCAACGCACACCTTCTTGCAACATCATCAGCGGACTTTCAACAACACTTGTTGCGGCGTTATGGTAGGGTCAAATAACCGACCCCAACGAATATCGGCAGCCTGTGACTTCTGTCGAAGAAGAAAGGTATGCATAAGAGACGAAACCATTTATCACTTTATGCAAGTTTAGACAAGGACTTAGGCTACTTTATTATGGTAGCCTAAGCCTTTGGATCGATTTTTCCGTTACCACCTGCCAGTGAATCACTGCAAGGCTGCACTTGCTAACATCTTCTAGCTGGGTTGTGACAACGCGAAGCCGAAGTGCGAGAACTGCCAGACCCGAGACTTAGAATGTACATTTACGGAAAGGCCTGTGCATGTCAGGTGAGTTTGACTTGACCATAGCGAGAACGGCGGACTGACGTGCTCCTAGGCCATCTAATGCTCGGATAAACATGCTCGAGAAAGAAAATGCTCGTCTACGCGAGCAGCTGCGTCTGGTAGACCCAGAACTACACCAAGGCCATAGCGCTTCGAAACGAGTCAGGCTTAATAGGACAGTCATGTCGAAGCAAGCCGCCGGCCAAGAAGAGAGTCAAAGCGAGACGTTAGACTATTCTCCAACAACTACCGGCCAGCCAGAGGGTAGTGCATTCCACGGTCCTTCGAGTGGTACTGCCATCAGATCATCAGATACGATTTCTGGAGATATTTATCCTCCGAGTGGTACAAACGCGCCCCAGAAGTGGGACAATGATACCACTCAATCCATTAAGAATCAACTGCTAGCCGAAACAGTACGACAACGTGAGTATACTCCCAGGCCAACAGAAGAATTGTCCTCTAAGGCTTAGACTAAGTGCTAGTCTAAGCTGACATAATGTAACCAAATTATTTCGTCTTTTAAGGTCTTGGGGGTCAACTCTTCTGATCCCTTGAGGACTCCATAATCGTTTGATATACACACTCACTAACTCAGGATAGGTCAGCTGGAGAGTATCAACCAACGAGCAGGAAAACTCAACTTCCGAGGCGTCGAGCCGAAGATCGGCATGGAGCTTCTCTCAAATTTCTGGAATCGCCAACTTTACAAGGGCCCTATCGTGTATCGAACCGCTTTTATGCGCGACATGGCAAACACAAACAACGGCCCCTACTTCTCCGAACTTCTTCTTTACGCAATGTTGTTCGCTGGATCCCAATTCACAGCAGAGGCAGCCGCTGCTCAAACGCTTGCTGAGGTGAACGCCATTGGTCGTCAATATCGTGCCAAATTCGAACAGACCCTGCATGGTTCGAAGAGTCTCTTCAAAAGCGAGGTTACCACAATACAAGCCTTGCTGGTTGTATCGGATGTTCTATTCTCCTGGTGCAATGAGAGGAGTCTCTCATGGCATTATATAGGACTCGCTATCAATATGATAATCGACCTTGGACTTCACACCGATCATTCGCTTCGTGGGCCATCAAAGTTGCTTTCTGCCGAGGCTAGAGAAATAGAGAGACGTTTATTCTGGGCAGCTTTCGTCATGGACAAAGTTCAGTCCATCTACCAGGGTCGTCCGACCCGACTACACGAGCGCGATACAAACGTCCCCATCGCATTTCTTGACGACTTTGAAGAACTTGAGACTTTCAGCAATCATACGTACTCCATCCGATCGATGACCCTCGGGAGTCCAACATATGGTATATCTACGTTTGAGCATTTGAGCAAGCTGAGTATCGTTGTGGACGACATTCTCTGTCAGCTTTATTCCGAGAAGGGCGCATCCATGGGACTTAACGAGTCCATTGAGCTTGCGCGTACTCTGGACTATCAGCTGGAATTGTGTCATCAGAGAACCCCTACTCGTTTGTGGCCCTACTCACATCCAACGGGTGACTCTTCAGTCCTGCCTCACACTCTATCGCTCTTAGCGCTGTACCGTTGTTCGAGGATCCTGATCTGGCGACCATACCTCTCAGGCTCGGGGTCCGTGGCGCAGACTGCTTTGTCAAATTGTGTGACAGAGGCACTAGAGATCCATCCGATTTTGGTGATTTACAAGCAGCACTATTGCTTCAAAACTTCCCCGCACTACATATCTTACGCTGCATACGTTAGTGCATCGATATTCATTCGTATAGCAGCACAGAAGAGCTCACACTCGCAGGCACACTCGGGTCTGCGGTTATGTATGGAAGTATTAAGCATACAACAAGTTTACAGTCACGGAACCAGGCGAATGATGAGGATCCTGCTCGGATTGATGGATCGGTTGGGTGTACATGTGGGAGACTTTGTTGCCCTGCAGCCTTCGAGTTGTAATACCAACGGGCCAGACGAGTCTAACATGGCTGAACCGGTTACTGTGGTAACCGACGCCGCAAGCCACATACAAAATACTATCGGTGCCCAGGAGCATGTGACGCTCAGCGAATATGGTATACCCATCGAGTTCTCCGATATGCCCGACCTTGGATGGCCCGACCTAGATTTCGACAAGTTGATGGACAGCTTCGTTTTCGAACCTTTCCCACCTGCCCAGCAAGACACTTCCGGGCTTGTATCTCATAATGAACTGTTCGGGCTTGATTGTGGAACCTAAGGCTTAGGTTACTATCATGAAGTAGTCTAAGAGCTCTTCTAAGCTGGCACAAAACTTTCGTCTCTTAGGCTTTTGAGGCCAATTCGTCTGATATCATGATTATTCGGCACTTACGGCAGTACGTGCGTGCACGTTAAATTGGGTCAACTACGTCATTTGTCTGGACAAGCTTCGACAAGAGATAGCGAAAGCCCCTTCACGGATGATATGAAGTCTGCTCCTTCACGTCGGACGGGCATCGGAAGAAGCTATCAATTTTGGAAGTCATATCAATATTTGTGGCTAGCTGGCAGGTAGCCGGCGGAACTTGGTAGCACGAGGGGCCGGACGCCGATCGAAACGACTCTTCCGAGATATCCGCAAATAGCACCATCAGACGTCATTGTGCTCTAGATCTTGGTTGTGTATGATCAAACGGTTTGCTAATAAGTATTAGATTAGCTACGATAGCCAAGTATAAATGGGTACACTTATAATAAAACCGCAGAGCCTCAAATCTGAAATTTTACAACCACGCATAATCCTTGCCGATAATCAACAACCATGGCTCCTTCACCAAGTGCAGATGTTCTCGGCTACGAAAAGTCTATCTTCGACGCTGGTCTCCATTTTTCACGACCAGCTTTTACATTCCAGCCTTCAAAATGGGAGTCACTAGCCGAAGAAACACTTTCGGCAACGTCTTGGGGCTATATCCACGGGAACTGCGGTAATGGCACGACATACCAGAACAACATCAACTCGTTCTCGCGATGGTCAATCATTCCAAATCGTTTAGTACCCAGTCGCAAAGATGAAAATGGCAACGAGCAATTCTCTGATACTACAACAAAAGTGCTGGGACAGACTCTTCCGTTCCCACTGGCTATTGCGCCAATTGGCGTCCAAAAGATCTTCAATCCTGAGGGTGAAGCAGCAGCAGCTAGAGCTGCTGCATCGCTCGGAATTCCTTATACGTTGAGTACAGCTTCTAGTACCAGCATCGAAGATGTAGCAGCAGCGAACGGAGAAAATGCACCACGATGGTTCCAGCTTTACTGGCCGAGCAGAGAACACGACGATATCACTATCTCAATGCTCAAGAGAGCGAAAGAATCTGGCTACACTGCGCTCTTCGTCACCCTCGATACTTATGTTCTCGGATGGCGACCAAGCGATCTTGACAACGGCTACAATCCCTTCATTCATCCTGATCACATCGGCGTCGAAATCGGTCTCACGGATCCTGTTTTCAAGAAGAAGTTCAAGGAGGAGCATGGATATGATATCACCGATGCACCCAGTGGAGTATACCAGGCTGCGCAGGGTGGGTCGGCAGGAGCTGGTCTAGGCGCGGCAGCTCGAGAATGGGCTAAGATCGTATTCCCCGGCCATTCTCATTCTTGGGAAGATATCAAATTTTTGAAGAAGCACTGGGATGGGCCTATCGTGCTCAAGGGTATCCAAAGTGTCCAGGATGCTAAGAAGTGCGTCGAAGTTGGTGTCCAAGGAATCGTCGTGAGTAACCACGGCGGTAGACAACAGGATGGTGGAGTCAGCAGTCTGGGTATGCTTCCCAGAATTGTCGATGCTGTTGGCGATAAGATTGATATCTTGTTTGATAGTGGTATAAGATGTGGTGCGGATATCATGAAAGCTCTTGCGCTGGGGGCGAAGTGTGTTCTTGTTGGAAGGCCTTATGCCTATGGATTGGCGCTGGGCGGGGAGGATGGTGTGAGACATGTTTTGAGGGCTTTGTGTGGTGACTTGACAATGAATATGCATTTGGCGGGGTTGAGGGATGTTAGTGAGGTTACAAGGGATATTCTGGTGAAGGAGAGTGATTTGTTTTAGACGGCGTGTTCTAGAGATGGATGTTTATGGTGCTGGCAAAATACAATATGCAACTGAAATCTAGATTCGAGCCAACAAAGCCTTTGTCGCAAATTCTAGTGCCTCCTCCTCGAAAGACTCCCACCTCTTCTCATCAAAGTCAAAGGCATGATCTTCTCCTGGAACGACATCGTATCGAACCTTTGTCTCTGGCAACTTCTCGCCTACCAACTTGACAAACTTGTCAGAAGCGCGAATATGAACAGTTGAGTCATCATCACCATGCATGATCCACCTGAGATATATCAGCACAGTATTCGCGTCAAACATTTTGAACTCAACTCACATTGATTTAGAAAGCTTCGCACCAGCCTGAATCCTAGCAAGCGGTCGAAACTCGTCTTTATTCAAACCCTTGGGATCGAGCAGATGAGATGCAAAGATCCCGTTCTGGCACGCAGATACAGCAAATGGTGTTCGTTCGAAACCAGCCCTTGATGCAGGTGTTTGGCGAGTCTTTTCGATCCAGGCTAGAGTATCTTCCTTCGGGAGGATATCCTCGTCGGGGAAGCGTAGAACATTGGGTTCGTCTGGGCGGGGTCCTTCGGTGAAGATCCGGTCATCAATGTCGATCAGGGGATAGACTAGGGCGAGGGAATTGAATTCTTCTGGGTGTGAGAGGCTGAGTTGAGTTGCACAGTAGCCGCTGCCATAGAGTCAGTACCTGTCCTCATGGGAGTTGACACATTCGTGATACTTACCCGGCTGAGCCACCAACAAGCATAGTATGTTCAAAGTCCAACTCAACACCGGGAAACTTCTCCTTCATGATTGCAGGAAGCTGGTTCTTGCTCCACTGCCATCCATCTTCCACATCCTCAAGAATATCCTGCAGCCCATTCGCTGAAGGTAAAAGTCTGTAATCAGGGGAGATGATGATAGCGTCGTTCTTGAGAGCGAGCTTGTCAACCCATTTTGCGAAGAACGGAGCGAAGAGAGCATCGCCCATGACTAGGAAGCCACCGTGGATGTGGTAGATCACAGGATGGGAGCCGGGCTTGAGGTCCTTGGGGACGAGGATAGCTGTTTTGATTTCGTGGGAGTCGACAGTTTTGAAACTGGGAGGTGTTAGCAAGAGATTTCGTGTGCTGGAAAGGGAACTTGCGTTTCTTCGATGATTTCATAAGAGTCGAAGACTTCTTCTGTGTTCCAAGGGATAGACATGACTGTTGATAGATTTTAAAGACCAGAGTTTGTGTCAAGTTTTTGTTGTGCCGCTGGAATGGTGAAGTGATGTGAAGTGATGTGGGTGTCTGAGTTTGTTGATTTCCTTCCATGTTTGCAAACACAAGTCAATATATAAACGAAGATTCTTCTTACAATGTTTAGTTCAGCGGATCGTTTGGTTCCTTTGCCCTTTCCTCTTTCCGGTACCATTGGCATTTTCTGATGTTGATAGCTAGATGAGCGGATGCTTTCGATCCGCTGACTAACATGATTAATCAGGCGGATGATAATGCTCCGTTCCATCGCGAGGTTCTGTCTCCACTTTAGCGGAACGAAAGCATCCGCTGTCTAACGTTATGGAATAAGCTCGTTACAAATTCACAATCGGAGCAAAGTTTGGTTGAAATATTTGTCATTTATTTATTTGTTTACTTATATTCAATCGTAACGTCGTTGAGGTCGTTCGATACTCCCCATTTCTTAAATCTCATAAGTCGTCAAAACAGCCCGGTGGTCAGAAAACCACTCGTTCTCCTTGTGATTGGGTTGAGGCTTGGGCTCACCAACAACCACGGTTTGAGAGTCGGTAACCTTGAGGCCCTTGCCCTTGTGAAGGACAAAGTCGATTCTGTCGAGAGGCTCAGGGCGACGTCGGCCGCCGTTCCAGATGTAGATGGGAGACCAGGTAATGCCTTGCTCCTTGACGGGATCGGGGTGGGCGACGCGGAATGAGTCAATGAGGCCAGCTTCCTCAGGGAGGACGGAGGTGGGCCACTTGATGCCAGAGTAGCCACAGTTCTTCTCCTTAAGACCTTCGGTGTAGTCGAGATGGGAGGGGGCGTTGAAGTCGCCGACCAAGAAGACAGGAGTGTCATCAGCGTTGTCGAGTTGGGACTTCATACCGGAAAGAGTGGCCTCCATCTGAGGAGTGCGGCCAGATTGAGCTTCACGCTCGATGATCTTGTCGACGGGGTAGTGGTCGAAGCAAGTGTCGTATGGACCGTAAGGTGTGTAGCCGAGGTGAGCAACGAAGAAGTTGATCTCCTTGTTGGTGCCATCAAGAGCAATCTTGACACCACCAGAGCGAGCAGGGCCGCTGATGACACCGTAGTCCTGAGTGATGGGGTACTTGCTAAGGATACCGACATCACCGCCGCTGGACCAGTGGTACCAGCCAAGGGCATCGGCGAGACGAGGGACGTGACGACCTTGCTGATCTTCCTGGATACCAACGACGTCGGCGCCACATGAAGCGAGGAACTTGACCTGCTTGTCATGGTAGTTGGTAACGCCAGTACCGCCGTTCCACATGTTGAGAGAGAGAACCTTGAGGGTGCTGATAAGAGCCTTGCCAGAGCCAGCAACACTGATCTTGAAGGCAGCGGATGTGGCGGAATCACGACCAGTAGCTCGAACAGTAACAACAGCTTCATCAGCGCTGGAACTAGGTGTTCCAGAGATGATACCGTCCTCACTAACATTGATCCAATCGGCACTACCACTCTCCTTGGAAAAGGTCACATCACTGCTTCCGCCACGAACAAGACCCCTCACGCTGTGGGAATACTTGTCGCCAGCACGGGCATTAGGAAGCGAGACATCAGCCACAATAAAGCTGACATCCCCACCGAACTCACGACCCTTGATGACCTGCAGCGGCTCCGCCAACCACGTGTAACCGTTTTGGGCGAGGAAGAAAGCAGTGTAGTTACCAGGCTCGAGGCTGTTAGTGTCGATCTGGACTGAGCCTTGAGAGCGAGGCGCCCACTTCCACTTGATGGAGTTTGACGAGCCCTTCTTCTGGTCGACGGGGCCGCCGCCTGCTGTGTAGTACAGACCGACCCAGTTCTGGTCGTTGGCGTTTGGGGTGGAGTAGTCAAATGTCCATGAGGGCTGGTTGGAGTTGAGGGACAAAGAGCCTGAAGCTGAAATGTCTTGGGCTAGGACGGATGGGCAGAGGGTAAGCCACAGGGCTGAGGCGACTGCGAGGAATCTCATGGTTGTTGTACCAATTGAGACGAGGGGGGGAAAGAGGCAGAGGCACGAGAGATGAGTACAAAACTCGTGTACGTACGCCAAGCACGAGTTGAGAATAATTGAGTAGGTCAGATAGTAATGAGTAATTCCTCACAATCACGAGAACAAAAAAGTGAAGATTTCACAGCATATAAGTATTTTTTTCCTCTTTTGCCTCACATATAATAGTCGATCAATAATGGTGTTCTTGACCGACTGAGTTGACTTGAGAGAAAGAGAGAGAAAAAGAAGATGGGGAAAATGCAATGACCTGCGAATGACCTCGAGTCCCTCGTGCCAAGTTTTGTCTTAGCGGGATAGACAAGGGTAGCTCCAACCAATAAAGTCTACCCCTCAAGCCACGCCCGCAATGACGTGTGAGACCCCGACGCAGGGATCGGCGGGTCGAACCGCCTAAAGGAGAAATCCTCAGGCGGCACGTTGCAAAGAGAGACACGGTTAGAGGCAGCGATTTCTGATCTGCAATGCTACGGTAGACCTTCTGAGCCTGTAGTCATTTGGATACCTATCGTGACTCGGTAGTGCTACGGATACAAACTCTGATTGGTGTGACGATCATCTGCAGATGATTCTATCGGAGATATGAGGGAGAGAAGAAACCCTTAATGTGAACCCTTAGATACTGCACATGTTCGAGTGCCGTGATTAGCCTTATCAGATCCTGAGGGAGAAGATCTACCGGTAGCCACACCCGTTGTAACCCTCCCCCACTCCCGCTCATGATAACGGAGAATACTCCGGTCAAGAGAGTCTTTTGTGTTCTGTCGGATATCTTGCCTTTTACTGCGTGTGACGTCCCACTGTGGCCAGTGCTTAGATTGGTGCAACAATATGTCCCCCTCTTTCTTCGAGAGGAAGTTCTGCAAGCTTGGTCGATATCCTGTTCTACCGTCACATCCTTGATAAACTCGTTGGGTATTGTTATTATTACTGAGAAATATACGAAGTATGCCAAGAGGGTTTCGGCCTATCAATTCAGGCCACCTTGCCGGCCTGTCGTTGGGCCGTTGAGTGTAACTACAGACCGTTTTTGCCAACGATTGATAATACAATTTCTCAAGAGAAGTCGCCACAGATTCTGTTGTGTTCCAAGAACATTGGAATGATGTTGCGGTCGGTAATCTGACCAAATCTATCCGGTTCAAAGCAGGGAACTGATGAATCACTTGAGGCAAAGAACCCTACTTCAACACCAAGCAAATGGCCCAACAATATCCATCCTTGAGCCGACGGTCCGGCTTCGACGTCAGTATCGGATTTCATCCTTCTCCTTCATCCATTGTCGAGCTTAGGTACAACCGTGATCTTGATTCGGCAGGTTTTCCACTCTAACGATGTCCAAACCACTTCTACGCCGCTCTAGGAATCTCGAGCCCAGGACATCGCCAGCATCACAAGTTGCTAGGGCCACCAATGCGGGGACCGGAATTCTGTATCATGTCCTCAGTTGTTAGACATACTAGACACATACGTTCAGTTCAGTGATACACGAGACTTGTATTTAATACCAGCATGTGATAGCACATTGAAAGTTACATTTATGAATTTGATTTTCCAGGAATGGGTCGCGCTATTACACACCACAAAGAACAGCGTTGCAAGGTCTCATGATTCATTTAATCCTTGGGTTTACTTGACCGATATTTGTATGTCGCTGTTCCCAAACATGCCGGTTCAATCGTCAGCTATAACGTATATCTCGTTTCCCCTCAGCCACAATACATCTTGGCGTATGTCGTCGGACATTTAGACGGGAGGATGAAAATCCCTGAGCCACCCAGTCCAGCCTTATGAGCACGCGATTTTAGTCTACCATATGATCTGATATACGTATCTTCCTCTCGGATACTAAGTATAGTAAGGTGACTTGACTACTCAACTGCGAATCCGTCTCCGAATTTGACTTGTATCAACAATGATTGAAATGAACAGCCACCACGATGTGTAGAGAGATATTGACAATTTGACATAAAGGTTCACAGCAAAAAACGACAACCTCAAATTAGCTAATAGTACTGAGTATTTACTATTTTAATGATGTATGAAGAATTCAACTCCCACCGCATACATCCGAAATCTGCTGTCAAAGGTCCATTATCTATCATACAAACCATTCGCTTCCTCTCAGTATCGCCACAAATAATTGCCTCATCACCAACATCCTCAATCCTAACAATCCAAAGTTTTCGCCTCCGCACAATTTCAAAATCCTTTCCAAGACCGCCAAGTCTGCCAATCGTCTCATCCTCCCTCATCCAGCGAGTGATAAACGGTCTCGACTCCAGACCCGCTATTCCTCCACGAGCTATATCTAAATAAGACCGCAAACCCGCCACCTAAAGCAAGGGTCCAGGACACGAGATCCAATCAGATTACCCAGAAATAGGACGCAAAGAATCGGCTCACTCCGTACGTACGGGGGAACTGGAGCACAAAAGTTACACTAAATTGCTTGTTCTTATCGAGAAGTGAACCGAGGATAGAAACCACCCTCGGCTTGTGATGCGGTATTTACCCGCAAACCCTAGATTACTCTCCTAGGTATTGGCTCGTGGTCTCTTTTCCCTTCTTTTTTTGTGAGCTTCTTTTTCTGTCCCATTCCATTTATCCGAAAACTGGGAAGTGCTCACGCGATGGCTGTTTCTGACGTTAATGCACCTCCGGGTTATTCCCATGACCCTGAGAAGGACTCCAAAGCAATCCAATCAAACACTACAAACGAGGAGATTGGACAGCGAAATGTCTTTGGTGATGAGACGCATAGGCGACTCAAGGGTCGTCACATCCAATTGATTGGTATTGGAGGCACTATCGGTACTGTTTTGTTTGTATGTTACCATTACCCACTGTGAATGGCTTCATTCTAACAAGGGAAATTTCAGGTTCAAATTGGTAAAGGTCTCATGCAAGGCGGTCCAGGAAGTCTATTCATCGCTTTCTCATTCTGGTGTCTCATCGTCTTGACGATCACTATGGCTATCGCGGAAATGGTCTCATACACACCTATCTCATCTCCCTTCGTCCGATTCGCGGGTATCTACGTCGACGAAGCTCTTGGTTTCGCATCAGGATGGAATTTCTTCATTTTCGAAGCTGCCCTCGTACCCTTCGAAGTAACGGCATGCCATTTCATTCTTCAATTCTGGACAGACGCGATTCCCGTGGGCGCGACTATCGCTGTAATCATTGTGCTGTACGCACTGATCAATCTCATGGCAATTCAGTATTTCGGCGAGACGGAATTCTGGGCTTCTGTAGGAAAAGTCATTTTGATCGTTGGTCTCATCTTTTTCACTTTTATCGTCATGGTCGGTGGAAATCCAAAGGGTGAAGCTTTTGGATTTACTTACTGGAAAAGTCCTGGAGCTTTCAACACGTTGTACTATGACGGCGCGTTGGGGAAATTTGTGGGATTCATGGCTTGTCTTATTCAAGCAGCTTTCTCCATCTCTGGTCCTGATTACGTCGCCATGGCTGCCGGAGAAGCTGAGAATCCCCGCAAGGTTCTTCCTCGGGCTTTCAAGACTGTGTTTTATCGTCTGACCTGCTTCTTCGTGCTTGGATCCCTATGCGTTGGTATTTTGGTGCCGTACGATGATCCCAACATGATCGCTGCGTTCAGAGACGGAAAGTCGGGAGCTGCAGCTTCTCCATACGTTATCGCCATGGATCGCCTTGGAATCAAAGTCTTGCCTCATATCGTCAACGCCATGATTCTGGTATCCGCGTTCTCAGCTGGTAACTCATACGTTTTCTGCGCCACGAGATCTCTATACGGTCTCGCGCTCGAAGGAAAAGCGCCGCGCTTCCTCAGAAGATGCACCAGAACCGGCGTCCCTATTTACTGCGTTGCCGTAGTCCTGGCTATTGCACTGCTATCTTTTCTGCAGCTATCGAATAGCTCCGCTGTTGTGCTGAGTTGGTTCGTTTCTCTGGTTACTGCATCCCAGTTGATCAACTTTTGCGTCATTTGTCTCACGTACTTGTGCTTCTACCGCGCGATGAAGGTGCAGAGCTTTGATCGTTCTGTACTTCCTTACAGGGCTTGGTTCATGCCGTATGCTGCGTACATCGGCCTTGTGGCGACTTTCATTATGGTCTTTGTTGGTGGATATACCGTGTTTTTGCCTGGCATGTGGGATGTGCCCAACTTCCTCTTCTCGTGAGTCCTTTTCGTCACTAAAGTAAGCACGACACAGCTAACATTTCCAGATACACTTCTGTCGGCTTATTCCCTGTTCTTTATATCGGATGGAAGATTGTGCACAAGACAAAGATTCACAAGCCAACTGAGATTGATCTCAAATATGCACTGGCCTCTATTGAGTCATATGAGAAGGATTACATATCTCAACCACCCAAGTATGATTCATTCCACGCCCAGATAATTCACCACTAACAGACTTCTAGGAACTGGTTTGAGAAAATTCTTCACTTTCTGTTCGAATAGAGTAAAACAATATCCATGCAAGTATTGGAAAGGACGAATTGAGACACGGGGATTTAGATAAAGGTTATAGGAGGCTGGTTATGATACCCACTTCAATTTTTGCATTCTAACTCAAACAAGAGTGGATGAGCTTGATGAAACGAGAAAAGAGCCAAGTACAAGTGACATGACTCTCCCGTAGCTGAGAGCTTAATTTACTTACCGTCCTGATGAGACAAGGGGAACATCTGTAGCCGACCGCCAAGCCGTTTCACCACCATCAAAATGCAACATCAACGTTTCCATATTCCCTTTTCACTGCAAATGTCAATGCGCAAGCACGAAAGAAATGAATCATTTCACATCAATTTATTTCGTTATTTTTTATTCTAAAGAATGGAAATCCCGACGAAACACCCCCAATAACTTGAACTTCTGATGTCGACCGTTCCCGTCGGCTTCGCACGCAAATAAACAAGAGAAAATATCGTCATTATCTTACATGGCGTAAAGAGCATTTTCCAAGAAATTTTTAAAGGCGGTTAGATCCTCTTCACACGTTTCATATCTCATCGTTTTGGGTTGTCAAACGCTTTTGACGTTTAAGCGAACGCACCGACGACGGACATGCCAAAAGCTGGAGAAATGTTAGTCAATGCACGGACTGAAAGAGTAGATGGTCAAACTTACCGCCAAGGAAGACCCAGCACATGGCTAAGATTCTGTCCTTCGTCTTCATGAGGTGTTGAGCTTCTTCGGAGAGGAAATCTTCGACCAGGAGGTTGACGAGAGCAGCGTAGATCAAAAGACCAGAAGAGATAGAGTTGAAGACTCCAACCATGATCAATCCCATCTCACCCTCAGGATCATAAGAGTTTCGGCTCAGAATTCCAATAGCCTGTCCAATTGGCGCGGTACAACCAAAAGCGAAAACAAGCAACCAAGGTCGGAAACTTCCCTTGGGATAAGGAACAGCAGCGATACGAGATCCGAGACCGAGACCCTCGAACATTTGATGGAACATGATAGCAGTGAGAAGAACGACGAGACCGTCGGTGGTCATGGCAATGGTCATTCCGACGAAAACAGAGTGGAAGAGGATACCACCTTCGAGAAGAGTGATGTTTGTCGACATGCGCTTGAACGTCTCCTCGTCGATCTGGTTCTCCTCATCAACAAAGTACGACTGGGTGACTTCAACACTAGGCTTAGAATCGATAGTAGCCTGGGAAGAATACTGCGACTCCTTGATCATCTCCATCATCTCAGAGCGTTGTCGAACATACTGCTCGTAAAAGACGACAAACCAGGCAGGCATGGTAGAGTTCTCGTTGGTCTTGGAGTAATCGTAAGGCTTGGTCTCCTTCTCGTACATCTCGCGGGCCATGTCCTTCTCGTACGAGACATGGTCGTCATCCTCGGTGTAGGTATAGTCGCTACGGAAAGAATCGTTACGGGTGTGCGCGAGGTTTTGTTGTTCGGGAAAGGGACGCTGAGGGCGCTGAGGACGAGTAGGTGGTGGTGGTGCAATGGTGATTGCTTCGCCGGTTGGACCGCCGTGGGAGTGGCCGCCGGTTTTGGCGTTGAGGTACATTTCGACCATGAAGAGACAGAACATGGCAGTCATCATGATGACTCCGGGCATGGCGGGATAGATATCGGTGAAAAGATCGGGGAGGCAGGGATTCGTGAGAGATCCGAAGGCTGTAGGGAGCAACTGAAGACTCGTCAGTGTCAATCTTGATATCTTGGTGACTTCAACTCACATGAACGAATGCAGTAGCAACCAAAACTCCAGTACCGAAATGCTTGCAAGCAAAGAACACCTTGGGAGGCATCTTGAGCCATTTGATTCTCTTAGCAGCGACTGGGAAACCAGCGCCAAGACAAGAGACTGTCAAAACAGCAACTATTCAATCGTTAATAAAATGGGTCGCAAATCTGGGGAAATCGGAAACATACAGAGACCACCGACATGCAAGCCAAGATTGTACTCTTCAGCTCCCGCTTCCGATCCACATTGAGGCTTGGCTGAATCCATCTTGAATAAAGAAATATCGTAAAGATCGTAGGTTAGATGCGAGAAAGAATTAAAATAATTTCTCAAAAAAAGAACAAGGAAACCAGTTCCCTGTCTCAGTTCGTATACGTTGGAAGAAAAGAATTAAGAGAATTACTGAATAAACAGCAACTCAAAAAGAGAATAGAATTCTCTTAAAGAATGGAATGCACTCGATGACAAACAAGGAAACAAAGTACAAAGGAAAACAACCAGGTACCAGCCTAGATGCAACAGAGAGCGTAAGAGTATTCGAGAAGAAGAAGCGAGAACAGACTCACGAATATCATAGCGTATATATATTCTTGGCGATTGATGGCCGTTATAATAAACTATTTTAAGGTTGTGAGGCGAGACTGTGATGTAAAACAAGCCATGTCTTGTCTCGACTCCCCGCGACAGGCTTCTAAAACCGATGTGACTTTGGTGTTTCAACCCCCATAGAAGTGCTCTAACAGGCCTAGACAGGTAGCCTAGAAAGGCCTAACTAGCCTGCTACGGTAGCACTGAAGTGCCCTACAAGTGCCGTCGACCCCGGCTCTTATCTCGGAAAAATAACAAGAGTCTGTGACTCAATTGGTCAGAATCGAGATCTGCAGGCTTCGCGTTTTAAGCTTGAAAAGAAAATAGTAAAGATCTCTACAGGTCAAACCCTGGAGGGTTGCGTTTTGTCATTAATGCTCAATGCGCGGATGGAAGCTGTTCCGGAGGACCCTTTGTGTCTCAGTCTTGGAGATCTTTTTCTCTTTCAGTGGATGGCCGGCAGTTAACCACTGAAGCTTCTCTAACCTCCACTGCATATCCATTTCCCCATTCACTGACTCTTGGCTGATTTTCATCAGTAGAAACAATCTCCATCTCGCGTAACAAATGTTCAAACATTTCTACTCCCTCCTGCAGAACTCTCCAGTGATGTTCTTTCTCTTTACCTCTTGCGCTCGGATGCTTCATCGATATCCCATCCGTTGTTTTGTCTTATCACACCTCACATATCGTTTCCTTCGATATCTGATACTGCCACGAGTCTTGGCTTGGAGTCTGTCCGGCATTCCGCTTATGAAATCATGGTTGTCTGTCATTTACCGAATAAACAATTATTGTTCAGATGAACTGTGAGGAATATTCGTTTGTTGTTGACTCTGATGCTCCACAGGTAACATCTCCAGAATGTGATGGTGTTTTAAACCCGTAGACTGTAGTCGTAATACGAAACCTGGGTTAATGTTACACTCGAGTCTAGACTTCTTAGTTAGGCAGGTATACAGTTATCTCCTTGACACCTATTCCCAGAGGTCTAGACCTGTCCGCCCTTCTCCGTCTGATCCATCTATCTATCTGACGTCTCTTCAACTCCACAAATATCGTCAGGTAGTGAATGCTGATCCCTCACGAAACAAGTAAACATTCTCAGTTTTACATCATTCCTCGGCTATCGGCTCGTGATCAGCTGAGTTCTTGTCTCACTCGCAGACATCTTCTCCACGTCGCTACAGTTGCGATTTCGTAACGCGACAGGCCTGTAACGCGTTGGGGTTGACCCACTATGGGATTACGCAAGACATGGATCCAAGGCTACCCTGTGGTTGCAACCGTTTGGGCGATTCTAGCCGCTTGCCGCCCAGTCCCTGTAATTATCCATGTCGAAGAAAATGGATAGAGATCTGGAGTCTCTGTGGTGATAGTTACCCTAGAAGTGATTTGTTTTCAAAGGTATAGGACGAGAGAATGGCAGCGGTGCTGGGTATGAAGACCACAGCCGAACTAAAGTATCCAAGAAAAAACGCATCCAACAAAGCCAAACAATGAACAAAACTATTGCTGTAGATGCCACAACGTGCAAGCGATCACTTTTAACTATGAGATAAAAGGCCCTTTTGGTAAATAGAACCGAACTTCCATATGTTGTTGGTCCTGACAGTTCTCATGGTAACTCGGATACCGTCAGTGCGAATAGCCTCAAAGAAGACACTCGAAAGCGTCCAATCTTCCTACGTAAAGTGTGCTTAGACCTTGTTTCCACATCCACAGATATCTTCACAAGACATCAAAGCGCCAGAAACCAATACTCGGCACCCTTATCCGTCGCCAAGTCATCCACCCTCGCAACTATCCACCTACTACAGTAGCCTTCGCCTCCGCGTCAAACGCGCAACACTCAGCCGCCAAAACAACAGATCGTAAATCCTTGCCGTCTACTCTCATCTGCATCTGAACACTTGCATCTGAAACCCTGTCACACCTGACACAGCAGAGCAATTGAGTTTTTAAGTCTTTCGGTTTCCGCTTACTAACACTGTTGCGATCCATTTTGACTTTTCGAATGGGTGTACTGTCTCGGGAGGCGATCAGCCGTGAACAGATCTGATACTATTAAGGCTGATATCCTTGGTTGGGTAGTACTGAGATTTAGTGAGGCACTCTCAAATATCTTAAACTGACTTTACGACAGACTGTTCTAAGTGTATATGTTTGATAACTGTTCTGAACTTATTAGTGCCGTGTCGATGTGTCTTGGCGAATTCTAGACTTGGTGTACTGCAAAAATAGACCTATGTTGTACTCAAAGTCTTGGCTCGCAAGAGACTATATCAGATCGATAAGACAACCATTTGTCCAATCGCAACAGTTGGTGCTATTTCCGGCGCTCGGATCTGTGTTGTCGACCGGGGTGGCCGGCTGGTTACGTATTATCCGCGCCTGTATTGAAACATCAACTGCTTCACACCTGGTCTGAGAACTGAGGCTGTTTCTCTGTGTCCATTTATCCAATTTGATTGGTTCATCTTGTTCTCAATAACTTCGACTCGAGTCATTCGAAGAAGGAAGGTTGTCGCGTGACCTCAATATTCTTGTGATTCAGTATTGTCGTCCTTTGAGCCAAGCAAGCAGGCTAATGTCTGTTTTGGCTGAATCTAATATATTTTTATACAATTTTCTATGTCTTCCTCTACTCTTTTGGGAAAGTGTACTATCGGCTACGTGAGAAATGGTCTATATCTATTTGTTCTTCCAAGTCTTATAAGATTGAGTCGTCTAGGCCGGAAACTGATTCTTCGCAGTATATCTTCCTTCGAACCAAACGCAAATTTGATCTATCCTGTCTTGACACAGAACTCACTACTCGCCGTAGGCCCAGATAATACCCACCGAATCCCATCCTCAACAACACGATCCCATCTCTTCGAAGCAGAAAGCCTTTCCTCGAAACATCGAAAGCCATGAGGCAATCCAACAAACAGATTCACATCAACCGGAACCCTAAACTTCGTCAGCCAAGTTCCTCGATACACCAAGAATCACTAACCCGACTTCGTTCAACATCTTCGCATACAAAAGTCCCTCATCTCTCAACGGGTCTAAGCCCGCTACACCCATCACACTTGGCGGCATACCCTTCACTTGTTCTGGCGTCGCATTACCGGGGTTGAGTTTCAGATCGTTCGCATCTGGACTTTCGATCTTGAGAAGACTTGTGAACCACCGGAGTTCAGCAAGCGAGAACATGGGCGCGAACTCGTTCTGTTTATAAGATGACATCGAAGGATCTTTCATCTTGTTCAATTGCGGTTCGTAGCAGTCCACATGAGCCAAACAAGGTATCATGAGAACTTGGCCTGCGATGGGCGGTAGATCGCTGTTGAGATGCCTCTGAAGGACAAGAGAGGCGGCCACCCAAGCACCAGCTGATATTCCACCGATGATAAACTTCCGCGGATCGCATTTTAGCTTGTCCATGTTGTCGTGTGCCCACTCGAAAGCATCCTCAGCGTCGTTCCATTGTGTCGGATATGCAAAGTCTGGCGTATGCCTGTAGTCGACGTTCAAGACCGTTACTCGACAACCGATGGCTATTCGAGCACATATCGCATCTTCGCCGTCGAGTGAACCATACATGAAGCCACCGCCTTGAAAATGGATGTATAGTGGCGTAAGCTCTTCCTCTGGAGTTTCGACCGGTCTGTAACTGCGTAGCTGTACGGATGTCCCATCTCGTGACGGCATCGAGTAGTTCTGTATACGGACTCGGGGTCCCAGCTTTATCATGGACTGCGTAGCGATAACCTCTCGTTCCTCGTTGGCCAATCTGATCATATCGGCAGATGGCATCTCGAGCTTGGTTGCTGGAGGTAAGGTTTGTTCCAAAGCAAGCCATTCTTCACAATTGCCTCCGTAGCATGAGAAGTCGCACATGTTGACTGGACATTTGATCAAGAAGAGATTTGCATAGTCAAGGGTGCTTAGCTCAATGCCGAGGGTATTCTTAATGCCCCACCTCCACCGCTTAGTGCGCTTTGCAAAGATTCATCTACTCCCTCGATTGTGACTCTAGTCAGGTCGCTCACAGGAAATATCCGAATTGGGAACGATACTCACGGTTCCTAACATTGAATCTTTTCTATCTAGGAGCCTTAGTTGGAACTTCGTATCTCATCAAATCAATGGCTCCCTCTATCCATGATCCAAGTTGTATAGGGAGAGGTGGAGGTGGAGGGGCATCCATAGTTGGTGGAGGTGGGGGCGAAGGGCTATTCCCAGTCCCGCATGGGTAGTGAGGAACTGCCAAACCAAAGCTGTCTTGATCCAGCTGGTTCAAGTCGGGCATCTGCTGATGAACCATGTGAGGGCTCATGACGGGACTAAGGGATGGACCAAGGCCCTGGTTTGGGTGGATAAGTTGAGGTGGAGGGACATGCCCATTGAGTCCAGGGCGACTGCCAACGTGACCAAGGAAAGTGTCAAAATCAGGGTCAACATCAGCGTCAAAACCAGATATCGGAGGGTAAACCTTCTTGGATATGGATTTGCGGATAGGCTTTGGAGTGTTAGGTGACGGGTGGTGCTTGTTCGTATGAACTTTCAGCGTACGAGGTGAGAAACGAGGCGGGTATTGGCATCCTGGAGCGGTACATCGCAACCAATTGATATGGGATCGTTCATGTTCTCTGAGCATCCTTTCGCTCACAAACCCAATCGTTGCTCTCGAACACGCTGTCAGACGACAAGTGAAAGCGCTGGTACCCAGGTGAGCTCTAAAATACTCGAGTTCACTGGCTGATATGCCGGCATGAAATGTCTGTCCAATTAACGATTTGACAACTTCTTGGTACGAAGTAAGCAAGTCACTGATTGGATCGGAGAGTGGCAGCGACTTGGAACAATGCCGCGTTCCTTCTTCCACTGTATAAAAGAGTCAGTATAAGTAGAAGAAACCTGATGTCGAAACATACCTTGGGTCTTGAATACTCTTGCCTCGAGGCTTTTTGGAGATCTTGCATTGAGAGCACGTTCAACGTGTTTCCAGAGCACTCCATACTTCTGTAGTTTCGCCAGTCGTTTGTCAACCAAATCGCCACTGGCGCTCTTATCCAAATTCGTTGGGTCCAGTCTTTCCAATTCATCCGCTAGTTGACCAGCGAGACGAAGGAAAGACTCCGGTGAGTCTTCGAGTCTCGATTCCTGGGACGGTTCGTAGCACAGTAAATACTCGGTCCAGAACTCCGTAGCATAAACGAGAAATCCGTACAGCCCCTTTGCAACGAGAAGAATCTCGTTCTGCCCCAGGTCTTTCAAGCGGAAGCTCTCAAGCCCAGAGAGAAGACAGGTCATAGAAGCTACTCCATGCTCTTGAACTGCTTGGTCTCTTGTGATAATAACTTTCGTCGACACTTTCTGTAAGAACCTGATACCATATCAGCATTTACCTTGCTAGTGATACATCACACTTACTCCTTCACTGAGTTGTGAATGAAGGCGACTGTAGTATCCCTGCTTTCTTCGATCAGGGTTCCGCAGATATCAAGGATATACTGAGGTGCTAAGCGCGAGACTTGAGGGTCGCCAGAGCTAAAGGTTATAGCGGAGAGGAGTTCGACCTTCTTCAATGGGCGTTTGGCAAATGCAACCCAGCCCAGAACGCATCGAATGCGATCAACCGATCGAGAGTCTAGCTGGACTAGAATCTGCGTCAGGATTCTCTGATAACTAGTGGCATTGTTAGGCTTTCCCAAGAGCACGGTAGGGCGACAACGTACAATTCGGTCAGCTTTCGTGGTAATTGATTTACTGACTCTTTCATCTCATCGCCGCTGTAAAAGACGTTACTGGTCAGATAGTCAACGACGAGTCGAGCGTAAAGAAACATTCCTGTAATTGATCAGACCGTGACAGGAGAAATAATGGAATGGGGCCGTCACTCACCATCAGACTTTTTTACAATAGTATTCTGGATGGCTTCAACTTCAGAATGCTGTATATCAATTTGCCGAAGCTTCGGACGCATTGTCTCAAGTCTCAAACCGACGTATTGTCGAATGGCTGTATCCAGTGAGCTTTTTTCTTCGGCGAGAGAAACAATTTGTTTTCTCCTTAATCTCTCCAACGCCTCTGATGGACCACGGCTTGCAACCAGTACCTTGCATGTGGTACTTCCTGGTACCACTGGCTTGGAGATGAGTTGGTTCAAAAGCCGTACTAAGCGCACTTGCCTGTCTTTCTCGCATTCGTCGAGGCCATCTATGACAAGCCAGATATACGACGCCTGGTTAGGCACGTTGGACATGCTTGCTAAAAGCTTTTGTAAGAGCTGTTCCAGAGTTGCGCTTGTCGATGATTTCCTTTCCAAGATATAGTGTGTAAAAACATAAGAGACCAGGTCACCATCCTTCCGGATGATTTGCAGTATGAGTGATTTCAGGACCTGCTCAAACATCGTCGAAGAGTCATATAGGTAGGAACAGAAGTGATACGCCACGGTTTTTCTTCCTTTCAAGAAATTCACGAGCTGTGTGCACAAGACACTTTTCCCAGACCCAGCCGAACCCTTAAGCCAAAGGGCTGGCGTATCTGGCCTTTCGTCTGCCCAAGAAACAATCTTTTTGTTCTTGAGTATCCACGCACAGGTTCCCTGATATTCCGTTGCATCGGATGAGATTGAATCGATAATGGCCAGCTGATCGGTTTCGTTGGTCTTCAGCCAAGAGACGATGGACTCGTATTGCTTGCCATTATGTTCTCTGTCTTCTTGGCGGACACGATCCTCACTTTCTTCTCTCCATTTCTGGATATTCTCTCGCATCGTTCTAGCCTCTGCTATGTCGCGAGCATTCGCTTCAAGGTCGATGAGAGCACCATGTTTGTTTAGGTCTTCGATGATATTATCGAAACGCCTCTGGAAACGGCCCCAAGATGTAGAGAACATCAATGCCCAGCCTGGTGAAGGTGTCAGATCATAGGAGAGTATGAAGTTCAATGGGTGACAACTCACCACTGCGGCGAACAAATTTGTAGGCATGCTTGTGGAACATAAGGATGTCGGCGTAAAACACAGCCAGTGTCTGCTGAAAGCTTGGCTCACTGATGAAAGCATTACTGAGAATCGCGAATCGCTTCAATGGCTCAGCAATGCTCGCATAGCCTTTGATGATTGTCTCGAAGGCTTCGACATACTCCGAGGCCACTCTTAGAATAAGCGTGATTGGCGCCCAGATCCAAGGCATGAATGGAGTTCCATTACACAATATCTCGGCAACTTTAGAGTAGTGTTCAAGGCCCCGAAAAAGTGGCATGAGACGTCGCATATTCCGAAGAGACTGGCGGGCGGCTAGCTGGTTCTCTAGCTTGAGGGCAGCATCCTGGACATCTTGAAGTGTTGTTTCGGCAAAGTTGCGCTTTTCTCCAGGGCTGATTATGCGATCGAGTTCATCATGGGCGGACTTAATGGTGTTGCGCGCAAGTGTCGAGATTGCGGGTTTGAGCGGCATTTCTTCTAGGTCTGCCTCGCAAATTGGGACTGGATTGAGCCGATGAAAAAGGAGATAAATTTGACAGAGGTTGAAAGGACAAAGGTATTATGATGAATTGAGTGAGCAAGGGAAGGTCAAACACAGCCACCGCAAACTTCACACTGCAGGAAAGTGCATCGGGATGCGCCAATCAACCAGTCGTACAATTGCGCTTTGTTGCACATGATGCATATGGAGCCTTGCAAGAATGCCTGCATTTCTACTTCAGTATGCCTAACGAGGCATGATCTTAATGCAAAGCGCCCCATACATTGAGTGGGAAAATCTACCTAGTTGCCTCATAAGAAAGTCTTCTATTGCGGTAGACCAATTGTTCCTTCTTCTTTCATCATCAATTACGACAATGGACCTGCGTCAGATACTAAACCGACCGCCCAAGCGACAACGTTTGGATGAGGAAGGCGATGCCTATGCTCAGCGCAGCCCCTCTCACCCTGCAACCTCGTGGGGCCAGAACCACAACGCTCCTACACAATTTCAGCGACACTGCAGCATATTCTCCAATAGTCCTTCAACTACACCAAACGCGACTCCAATCCATACTCCCTTGGGGACTGACAGTCATTGCAACAATGACTGGGGCAATTATTACTCCCAGCCTGGTTATACAGGACACCTTGCGACGGATGTTCCCATCCAAAACGACCAACCTTTACAGTGGCATCCATCAGAAATCTCTACGGCCCCAGTGACTGTTCCATGGCCATCGCATTACTCTATTCCTCCAGCTCCCATTGCGCCGTTGCAGCCTCAAGCCCCGATCCATGCTTCCTATTACGAGCAGTCCTTCGTTCCTCAGACTTTGCCAAACCAGTCAAACGTGAGCTTGCAGTGGCCAGAATCCTATGAGAGACACGACCTGTCGCCATTCATCCCAGGTGGTAGTGAGCCACCCCGCCTTCTTGCAGACGAGGATCCAGGTTCTGCAGAAGCACGAGACACAACTGTCTGCTTCGGTATGGTGAGTAACACAAGGAACTCTTTCGGTCGCTCAAGTACTAAAATTCCAGATTCTGGGCATCTCTGGTCGGTGCGAGCAAAAGGATGCCACTCGGCAGAGTCTACCGACACAGTTTCCAGTCAAGCTCAGCTCTTCAACTCGATTTATTGCCCAAGACATGGTCGAGGTTGTGGGACGGATAATGTCCGAACATGGGCAGGTTGTACAAGGTCTTCTTGACGAAACCTCCCTCGATCTCCATGCCTCGTGTGCAATTGACAGCTCCCAGACACTTGAGCTCCAGAAAGGCCCACAGGCTCTGGCGACGGTACCATGTACTCTGGAAATCACGATTTACGGCCCAAAGGACTTGTTTGAAGAGCTGGGATCATGGTTTGATGACTACCAGATCTTTCTGCAAGACCCAAGAGAATGCCACCGGGATGTCCCATACTGCAATCCGCATCGGCTTTCATTACAGGACTTCTCATCCGCCCAACTGCTCTCAGAAGTCATCGCCCAAAGTTCTAGTGCTCTGCATCTAGAGACTATCCCTCAGCAACCTGATCTGTTGGACGATTTGAACAGCCATGAGGACCTGGAAGAAGCGTCGCAGCCATCCGCGATCAAGCGCGAACTCCGAAGGTTAGTATTCCTATTCTTTCTTCAGGGATTGTCAAGAATTTACAGATTATCAGACACCAAAAGCAAGCTCTGACGTTCATGTTACGTCGGGAACTTGGGTGGGAGTTCGATGGGGGGCCAAACCTTTGGGAGATAATGGACACAGACCAAGGAAGACTGTAAGTCAAGATCTCTTCCCTCTTGTTTTCCTCGCCTAGCTCACTTACATCACAGGTTCCTGAACCGTGTCTCCAATGCGTCCCAATCGGAAGTCCCCCCTCAGTGTTATGGAGGTATCGTCGCTGATCCCATGGGACTTGGAAAGACACTGACGATGATCGCATTGGTGGCGACAGACCTTGAAAGCAGCGAAGATGTGGTTGATACTGATGAAGGGTGCCATCTAGATGTCCCTGCAACTCTGATTGTTGTGCCTCCTCCATGTAAGATGTTAAACGGTTTCTGGTCCACGGTCGTTAAGCTAACCTCATGTAGTGATGGGAACATGGGAAGAGCAACTTACCGAGTTCGTCTCCACGTCTACTCTTGTGCACAAAGCTAACAATACTACAGGCACGTTGCTGAGGGTCGTCTAAATTATCGCCGCCATCATCGGGAAGACCGATTGAGATCATTGGACGAGCTCAACGCTTTCAATATTGTACTGACCACATACCACACAATTTCTGCCGAATGGAGCCATTCAAACAATTCAAAGACATCTTTCATGTACTCCGTCCGATGGAAAAGGATAATTCTTGACGAAGGTGAGCTTCAGTGGTGGCTTCGATTGCGATCAAACTGACAGGATAGCACATCTCATCCGCAACGGCAACTCGAGGATGTCACAGGCCATATGCGCTCTCGATTCTAGATCACGATGGGCGGTAACAGGGACCCCTTTGCAGAACCGGCTTGGTGATCTTGCGACCCTCTTCAAGTTCATCAGAGCGCACCCTTATACTGACCGGAGATGCTTCGATGCCGACATATCACATCTCTGGAAGATCGGGCAGTATCAAGAAGCCATCAAGCGACTTAAGCGACTTTCTAAATGTTTACTCCTTCGACGTGACAAAGGAACGGTCAGTCTTCCAACTAGGCGCGACCTGCAGTGTCCTGTCGACTTCAATTCGGAAGAAAGAGCCTTGTACAACAAGTTGCGCGAAAAGGCCATCGTCAGTATAGACGAGGCTATGTCAAAGGATGCCGACTCTTCGAAAGCAGGATCATATGTCAATGTCCTACAGCAAATCGATTCACTACGGCTCGTGTGTAATTTGGGACTGTACTACGATACAAGGCACGGAAACTCGCAACGTAACCCGCATACTGAATCTTGGACGAGTGTCGCGCAGAATACCTTCAACATGCAGCGAGAGATGGGGCCTATTGACTGTCTCCAGTGCTCATCGACGCTGGACATCACGGAGACAGAACTTGACGATCCTACACTTACGCCGCAGAGGCCTCTCTTCTTCAAGTGTCTTTCGTTTATCTGTTCCGATTGCGCGCAAAGACTCAAGAAGACTGCCAAATGTAGCCACAATCCATCATGCATCATGGCGCCTGTTTCTACAAGCGGCCAAGCCTTGGAGTCTACATTGTCGGATATGCTGCCGCAGCCAGAAAGAGGCTTGCCGTCCAAGTTAGAAGCCTTGCTCGCAGATATCAAGGCTCTCCCACCAGGTGAGAAATGGTACGTACCTGCTTCTAACAACGGTTTGTGGATACAGGGCGGCTGACAACTCCCAGCATTGTCTTCTCGACGTGGAGGCTGACTCTCGATCTTGTCGAGGCGGGGCTCAACCAATCTTCGATTCCAAGCGTTCGCTTCGATGGCAAAGTACCACAAAAGGACAGACAGGGCATTGTAGAGAAGTTCAGGCATGATCCGTCAGTGCGTGTCATGCTCCTTACTCTATCTTGCGGTGCAGCTGGGTAAGCAACACCAGTATGATGCGACCATAAATACTGACCCTACTAGTCTCACCTTGACAGTTGCAACTAGAGCATACCTTATGGAACCGCATTGGTGAGTGCAAGGTGAAGTTCTTAATGGACATATACTCATTATTTAGGAACCCGACTCTGGAAGAACAAGCATTAGCACGTATCCACCGTATCGGACAGTCGCGGGAGGTGACTACGGTCCGGTTTTACGTGCGAGATACATTTGAACAGGTATGCTACACCGACTGCTAGAGAACACGGCTAACATCTTGCAGCAAGTCATCAAGATCCAAGAGTCAAAGAAGTACTTGGCAGGGCTGTTGCTATCACCACATGACAATGGGAGTGCAAGCGAGAATCTGGGAAGACTACAGGTAAGTTGTGGCCGAATGAGGCGATATAACTTACTAACGCTCTCCAGGAACTCATATCGCTCATTTAGAAGCAAGTCTGCTGGGGCCGGTCGGGGTAGTAGACGACCAGGCGCGAAAAAAGGTAAAGGGTAGGTACAGCAGGGAAAACAATACATGGAAAAGATGTGATTTTATTCTTTTTTCTCTCTTTTTGTTTTGGGTGAACCTTCTGATCGGTCTCAATTATTCTTTTGAGTCTGTCATTGCGTCTGGTTAATGTTCAAAGACCAGAATAAAGGAAGAGAATAAAACAGAAAGGGCGAAAAAGGAAAAACCCGCATACGATCAGCGCTTGCTGGTATGCGGGAAACCCGGTTGAACCATGAACAAGTGTTCATGGTTCAACACGCACTTACCTGCAGGGCTCATGGGCACCAGCCATTGGGCCATCCCGTCAACACCCCACGTTTAAGTGTATTGCAATTATTTTAATATATAAGGGTTCTCTGTTTGTTGTGGCGTCGAATGGGGGGGTTGCGTTGAAGTTTGTCTGGAGTTGAGTTTGGGTGCCTGGGATCTGGGGCGAGGAGGTCAGGGTGGGTGACCTCCTGTCGTATCTCCGTGGGCGCAGTGTCGAAACTCGGTCGTTCCTCAAGCGAAGTTCGCTTGGAAGTCCTGTCAAGTTGCCAATGTTTGGTTCAACCTGATCTGGGGTGGGGTTGTTGAGGACGGGAGTTGTCCTTGAATGGGCGATGAAGAGGGAGATTGTGTGATCTTGCCCACAGGACCATGAGTTGAAAAGGCCAGGCAGTTTTTCGACAAACAAGTATCCACCTCCTTTAGCTCAAACTGGTACTCGAAGTGATCTTTGTACTATCATGGGGGCCTGCGATCGAGTGAAGAAAGTCCCACCTCCCCAACAGAGCTGCTGGGCCAGGAGGGGTTTCCCATGTAAGACCAGCATGAAACCACGGCACGCCTTACAATCCTTCAATACAGACTCATACGGCCTGTACTCGTTTGTCTCATTGGTATACGTGCTCGATTTATCCTCGACCTGTCCGGGCCAAGTCGCCAGCTGCGTGACCGGGGGGCTGTATTGGACACTGTCAAGCCCAGGCATAAGCTGCGCATCACTCGAAGGAAAGACCATGATAATTATCACAGGTTCGCTTCTGATCATTTCGATAGCATCCCAGTAGTTGCACCGTCATCAGACGGAGGTTGAGAAATGGCTGTTTGCCGATGAGTCACCCCAGCAATCTTCCCGAAAATGAAGATCGCATCGCGTTTAAAGCAACCACTTAGTGCTCAAACGACACAACTCAACATCTTCACACACCTCCCCTCATCATCAAAATGACAGCACCAATCTTCAAACTCGAAGCAACAGCACTCAACGCCATTCGCTCTCTTCCTCCAGACATCTACCTTGTCCACGCAACAAACTGCATCGCAGAGTGGGGCGCAGGCATCGCAGCTGAACTCGCAACCGTATTCCCATCCGCATGCAAAGAGTACAAAACCTTCTGTCACTCCAACATATCAGCAGGCGCATGTCAGATCATTCCGTCTCAGCCTTCCGACGTAGCCAGCGGAGCGCCGAAGATACATATCGTGTGTCTTTTCACGAGCTATGGATACGGTAGACCGAACCCAAAGACGGGAAAGCCAGGGAAAGACTCCGCAGGGAAGATACTGGCGCAGACGAGGATGGCTTTGCAAGATATGAGGAAGCAGTTGGAGGGGAAGCGGGATGTGACGATTTATTCGCCGATGTTCAATTCGGGCGCTTTTCGGGTGCCGTGGGAGAAGACGAAGGGGATTATTGAGGAGGAGTTTGATGGGTTTGAGGGACGTTGGTTGGTCATGGCGCCGCCGTCATGATGATGGCGGGGAGAAATGGCAGTCGATAACCATTTCACGATCAAATCACCAGCGGCTGTGGTTTAGCATTTAGCATTGGGGTCGTCCAAGCGGAAAACATTGAGTTATTGTCGAATTGTCCGAAGTGTGTTCCAGCTGCTGGGAAGCAAAAGGATCCATGCTCTAAGGACCGGGCCGCCAAGATAAAAATGCCTAAATGTTGATCTGAACTGACACAAATTGTCTAAGTTATTTTATCTGTTAGGCTACGTAGGGTCATCTTGTATGTAGTCTCTGATTCACCATGCCTGTGTACAAGTCCTGAATTGTTTACGTAGTCCATCGTGAGTTGCTTCAACCTAGAATTATACACTTGGTTGCTGTCTTGGCTTCTCGTGTCCTTTAGCAACTTTAGCATCTCAGCTGCGCGTGCGTTTTCCAGGACAGCCTGGCTTTTTATGCTTCAAACAGTTATTGGTTGAAGAATGGAAACACCTTGTATTCTCTTTTATCAATCATCGCACGTAGAGCCTGGTTTTCAGAAGATGGCATAGTGTTGGCCACGTGATGGCAAGCCTTGAAGTCTTTCGGCATGATAGTTTAGCGTCCAGCACGCCACGCAGGTGATTTGGAAGGTTGATTGGAGGCCCCTCTGCTACAAGGAGATCCGGACGCCCAGCGTGGGTTCCCGCCACGCCTACAAAGTTGCAGATACCCTGAGGAGTCCCATGAGTTAAAACCACATCCATCCCTGGAGGGATATTGAAGTTGTGGCCGTTTTTTGTACTGGAAAGCCCAACCTCAGTGGTTGCATTTTCCTCGAGACCAGCCTCCTTACCGCGTACCTAAAAGGATAGGCTCAACAAGTTCAATTCCGTTCGAGCATGTGATCTTGAGGTATGCTATCTCCGCCAACACCGTTCATCTCCCGGCTGTAAAAAGCACAGATGACGTGCTTTACTCCCAATTTCTTGAAGAGAGACCTGATACAATCCTCCGGGAAGTTGGATAGGCAGCGGCGGAGCAGGTTCGTCGTCACCGCAGCCTGATCAGAAGCTTCATCCTTGCTGAGAAAGGGAGCAGAGACAGCCGCGGTGAGCCTCGGTAATAGCTGCGTGCTTATTACATCTGGTGTTGCAAAGCGCATTGTACACAGGAGTCGCAGCGGGAGCAGCAGGGACACGACCAGGAACGGGAGTTGCCCCATCCTGGGGCCATCTGATGGACGAGAGTAGCGAGGAGGCCGAGAGTCACCTGAGTGGCATTCGAAGAGAAATGGATGGCCTCGCGAGCCTGGTTGTCTCGCATCTCAGCCAGCAGTTCGAGCTCCTACTGCTGCTGCTGCTGGCCATGAATCTGTTGCTGCCACTCAGCAGCAAGATTGTTCAGGGAATTGCGCACATGGACGGTCCGGGTAGCACCTCGAGCCCGCTACCCGCGCCTCGGTTGGCAGGATCGTCGCTAGAATCGCCCACCTCTTCGCCTTCGGTACTCTCACTAACTCCAGTACCAACAGAAGATAAGCTGCCTCGTCGGGCTCGCCTATAGCAGTTGGTTAGTCGCAGTACGGAGTAAAGCGTTAAACGGCCAGGGTTGCTTACTTCTTCAGAGCGAATAGAATACGCTCCTAGTTCTCCAACACCAATCGGAGTTGACGGGCCATGAACTCAGTTCGTTCGCAGGCGCCGGTATAATGCTGCGATGCCCTTAGATGTCCTGGGTCGCGCGCTACTCTCAATCT
The DNA here is from genome assembly GCA_004366955.1 of Fusarium humuli. Taxonomy (NCBI): domain Eukaryota; kingdom Fungi; phylum Ascomycota; class Sordariomycetes; order Hypocreales; family Nectriaceae; genus Fusarium; species Fusarium humuli. The sequence goes on along the minus strand of QHKN01000091.1, from coordinate 33,056 downwards.
GCTCTCCTCTGGGGTGGAAGTACTGCAATCGCAGACGCGTTCTGACCGTGTCGGCCCATATCCAGCTTTGGAAAGAATATTATAAGGCTTGTACACAGAAGTAATTTTTGCAGAAGCACCTAAAATGCAAAAAGGGTGTAATTTCTGTGGTCTCTGAGGTATCCCAGAGGATCAGTGTTTTTAGAACGCTGATGGCGCCTGCCTTGAGCGGAAGCGGGTCAACAACACAACTTCTCCTCCACAACATCACCAGTTCTACCGTCGTAACAGATCAGAAAGGACGGGGAGAAGGGAAAATAAGTGTCAATTGATCAGAAAGGCAAAAAGACATGCAGCCTTGACTGTAAAAACAGCAAAAGAAATGCGACCGAGGGGAATCGAACCCCTCTCTAACGCTTGGAAGGCGTTAATGCTAACCACTACACCACGGTCGCTGGTGATCTGATTGTTGAAAACCAGCGCTTTAGTCTAGTATATGTAGGAATTGGTTCTGCTTGCCGCAGTAAATGCACCTGACAAGCCGCAGCTGCCGTCTCTCTCCTCGTAGATTAACATTCCTGTTTTGACAAATACAATTATCATTTTGATCAAGTTGGAGTCTGGGAAAGGTAGATGAAACGAGTGGCTCGTACTCAAATAGGCAAGAGCATGAGCATGTGTCAATGACTTTGCTCATTCTTGCTGTTCAGCGATTGATGGGATAGCTTTCCAATTATACGTTCCCGGCGACAGGTATTTTCAGAGCCCAACATCCAACTGCAAAGCCAAATGAGCCTGCCGAAACTTTCAATATTGACCTACAGCTTCTGACGCAATTCCATTCTAGTCTGAGGCTCTTTCCCTCTCGATAGCGCATTTCATAACAGCGTAACACGCCTCTACGATGCTCTTACCCTACATTTGACGTCGGTGGATCCTTTTTCCGCAGCGCCTTCCCGCCTTACCGCAAGGCTCCAGCTACCGCATCATCACCATAGGTCTCCACAGTCCATCTCTACAACACCAGCTCAACATAACAACCGCCATACTTCCGATCATTCATACTGTCCACATACCCTCTTCACTTTAATCGATTAATTATCACACACTCAGACCCCTCATCATGGCATCCACAGACCCTAAGACAACAGACGACAAGCCCGTCGAGCAGAAGCCAGAGCAGAAGCCCGCTGCTCTCGGCGAGGACGACGAGTTTGAGGACTTCCCTGTTGATGGTATGTCCACACCCCCCAGTACCCCGTCTTCTGCAGATAACTAACGAGATGCAGACTGGCCTGAGGACCAGACCGAAGCTGCCAAGGGTAGCGGCGAGACCAAGCACCTCTGGGAGGAGAGCTGGGATGACGATGACACAAGCGATGATTTCTCACAACAGCTCCGGTAAGCTCTTACGTTGTCTCTTTCCCGCATAGCAACTAATTGGTGTACAGGGAGGAGCTCAAGAAGGTCGAGGCCAAACGCCGATAGTGTCACAAAGACGACTGCAACCGCGCGACGAGCCAGGCGATCCCCATGCTTTCCCAGACTACAACATGCGCCCCTACGCATCCAGTAATGAAAGACGGCATCAATAAATTTCGACCGAGCGAGGAGAAAACAAGGGTTTAGGAGTGCCGACGCAGCAAGGAAGAAGACAAAGCTGCAAGCAATATCTTTGTACGCGGAAATGATAAACAAACAGTGTTGGGCTTGACCTGTTTTATGACAAGGCTCAACCTGTACCAAGAATACAGTGGAGGAGACCAGCAGGAACCCACAATTCAATCAATCACGATCAATAATGACGACGTCGATGACACGGAAGCCCCAGCATCTGTTGAAAATGTGAATGTCTTCACTTCGGACCCTAGCCACCCAGAAGATCCCCGTTGCAATTGTACCTGCATTCAGGGACCCCCAACTCAGGGATGCTGCAATCAGGAACGATGCGAGTGTATCGACTGTTTCTGCTTCACATGCAATTGCTCAGCGGAAAACGCGCTTGATGTAGACGACGCTCTGGAGCAGGACGACACGCTACCGATGTTGCCAGTCAGTCATGGTGTATTAGCTACATTGAGACGGGCTCGAGAAAACCCACAGCTTGCCCGGATTGCAGAGCAGGTGTATCAAGTGGCGAGAGCGCAAGACGTGCCCTCTCGCAGACTTGAGGACCTAGTGTATGGCGAGGACGGATTTCCTGTCCGGATTGAAGAGCAGTTGAATCAAGTGGCGAGAGCGCCAGACAACTCGCGCCGCCTCAGACGTTATACGGATCTGGAGGATCGTGAACCCCGCGGGGTATGGGATGATGCGGGTCTAAGGAATCCTAGACGAGCCTTGTCGTCTGCAAGACACCATGCTGATCTGCCCGAACCTGCGATAACTCCAGAAACCGGCAACACTCCAGAACCCAGCAACACTTCTTCAGACAGCATATCGGAAGCCCTTGAGAACGTAGAAAATTCTTTTCGTCTTCTCGAAGCCGCGTTGGATCGGCGGGATCGACAGGCAGGTTCGGCAAACAGGCCGGCCCAAGAGCAGGCACAACAAGGAGTTCCCAGAGGCATGGCGCACTTGTTGGAACCAAAAATACCACCTCAGCGTCGACGCTTGATGGGGAGTTCATCACCGGATTTCCAGCCTTCCACGCCTTGCCCAATTCCCGAGAGTCTGGACAGAAGTTCGCTTCCACTCAGTGCGCAGTCGCTGGTAGAGGTCGAGCGGGTGGGACTGGGCGATGCTCAGGAGGAGTCTGGGCGCAGTGCCGATGGTGCGGAGTCTGATTCTGGCTCGAGCAAGACGTTGTCTGATAATGCAAGTGAGCGTCGACCAGAGAAACGTCGGAGAACATCCAACTTTGGTGAGACTGAATGAGCGTATGGTATGATAAACGCATCAGGCATAAATTATGGAAGCAGAGCTTGAGAACAGTTATCGAATAGTCAAGTCAATCAATAAAGCGCACACAGCGAAGTCTTGAAACGCAGATAATGTTTTTATGGCGCTTTTACGCCTCTATTGGTATTTGGTATTTAATTACTTTGCTCTGCTTTGCTACAGACTAGCTCTTCCCACCCGGCCTTTTTCCATTTTCATAGCCCCGTCATCAACAGGTTCATAAACGTCGTACTCCAACAGCATTGGATATTATTTACTTACTGGACAGAGCAGTAACACCGGGCAGCTCCTTGCCCTCGAGGAGCTCCAAGCTGGCACCACCGCCGGTAGAGACGTGGCTGATCTTGTCCTCGACACCGTACTTCTTGGCGACGGTGGCGGTGTCACCACCTCCGATGATGACGATCTTGCCGTCCTTCTGGACAGCGTCGACGACGGCGTCGAGAGTAGCCTTTGTGCCACTGGCGAACTTCTCGAACTCGAAGACACCGGCGGGACCGTTCCAGAGGATGGTCTTGGCCTCGGCGATGGCCTCCTTGTAGAGCTTGACGGACTCCTCGCCGCAGTCAAGTCCCTGCCAGCCGTCGGGGATACCGTCCTTGTCGGTGGCGTAGCCGGTGTTGGCGTCCTTGTCGAACTTGTCGGCGGTGATGTAGTCGACGGGGAGGACGAGCTTGACGCCCTTGGCCTTGGCCTTCTCAACGAGGCTGCCGACGGTCTTAGAACCGGCCTCGTCGAAGAGGGAGTTTCCGATGGAGACGCCCTCGAGGGTCTTCTTGAAGGTGAAGGCCATGCCACCGCAGACGATCAGGGTGTTGACCTTGTCAAGGAGGTTGTCGATGAGCTGGATCTTGTCGGAGACCTTGGCACCACCGAGGATGGCGAGGAAGGGGCGCTGAGGCTCCTCGAGAGCCTTGGCGAAGTACTCAAGCTCCTTCTTGACGAGGAAACCGGAGGCCTTCTGGGGGAGGTCGACACCGACCATGGAAGAGTGAGCACGGTGAGCAGTGCCGAAAGCGTCGTCTGTTTTGGTTAGCATTTTATGTCATGATAGAGCTTAATGGGATACTGACTGATGTAAACGTCACCAAGAGCGGTCAGACCCTTGCGGAAAGCCTCAACCTGAGCCTTGTCGGCCTTGGTCTTGTTACCATCCTTGTCCTTGGAAGAGCCCTCCTCCTCAATGTGGAATCTGAGGTTCTCAAGGAGGATGACGGAGCCATCCTCAGCCTTGTTGACGATCTCCTCAACCTCGGGACCGACACAGTCGGGGGCGAAGATGACCTTCTTGCTCAGAAGCTTCTCGAGCTCGGCAACAACGGGCTTGAGAGAGTACTTCTCGTTGGGGGAGCCGTTGGGGCGGCCGAGGTGAGACATGAGGATGACGGACTTGGCGCCATTTTCGAGGGCGTACTTGATGGTGGGGAGGGCACCGACAATTCGCTGGTTGTTGGTGATGTTCTTGTCGGCGTCGAGAGGGACGTTGAAGTCAACCTGGAGGGGTTTTGTTAGCTGACTGTATGGCGGGGTATTGTTGAGGATTTGATGAGGAGTGCGATATTGAGAATGATTGCTAGCAATTGCAACTGCTTGATGATATGACCCAAGGCATTTCGAGAGTAATCGCCTCGATTGATGGTCATAACATCTGGTGATGCGATGCAGTGCGGGGAGCTCAACCAAGCTCAACAATCATAACCGCGGGGTCATCAGCAACTTTTTTTGCTGTCAGGTACTTACTCGGATGAGGACCTTCTTGCCCTTGACGTCGACGTCAGTGATAGAGAGCTTGTTGGACAGCGACATGATTGCGATGGTTTTAGGATGAAGAAAAAAAGTTGATGAGGAGGGAGGAAGAAGAGAGTTTGAGGGGAATGTCTGGTAGTAAATAGTACATGTACCTCTGTTGCTACCGCAGACACTCAGGTGGGGGTCAATTTCAACGCGATGACGCCGGCGGGGCTTTCGCGGCTGGACTCCAAGGTGGTGGGATGATGGAAACCCCTGGACAAGACGCTTTAGCCATGAATCTGGCGTGAGGTATCTTGTTATCAGTGTTTTTCTGCTTATAATTCCCATGACATGATCGGTGTCGTCTCGGTCAAGTCTTGACTGTCAAGCCCACTCTGCTCCCAAATCACTCACTCAACCTCTGCACGGACTTCAATGTCCTTGTACACGATATCTCAGTCTCTACACATCGCCGGGTTACGGGGATACCTCCCGGCTTCTGGCGATGCGGATGTAGACTTGCCCGGAGAGACGCGGACTACTTTACGTTATACTACATCGCCGAGACATGTGCTGTTACGTACAATACGATACCTTGTTGGCTGCGACTGAAACAAAAAGATGATCAATCGGGTAATCTCAAACCATGATATGACCCACCATAAGAATACCGTGTTGACGTTAAAGATTGGCATATAAACAACTGTTGTGAACGTGGTAGGCTGAGCATCCATGATATGAGGTATAAGCTAGCAAATAGAACCAGGCAGAATCCCACGTTGGGAGCTGATCTGATCTGATACATGAAACCCTTGACATGTATTTATTATGCTCTGTCGCCACAAATTCCTCAGGCCACTTACATCTCGGTCAATTATATCAGGACAGGCCACGCCATATTCTTTTACTTTGTTGGATCCCTTGGTAGTATTGTACTTAACCGCCGAAGTCAATCCCGGTCCGTCAGCCCTACCAAAGAAGCAAACGCGATGCTTCTTCCACAATGACAGCATAGCTCACCTTCAACCATCTCCATCATGCGAGATCCCTCAATCATGATACTCCAAGTTTCGCAGCGTTCGGCGGTCTCATACGCGAGGATCTCATATCTCATTCACATCTGATCACCATGTCATTATCGTCAAACGAAGCTCAGCAAATGCGTAGAAATGGGCCAGCAATTGTATTGTTTCTACCCTAAACAACAAACTCCTTTTCTTTTTACCATCCCAAACAGATCATTTTACTTTATTTCTTACAATAAATTCGACATCTAAGCCTTCTGGAGATCGAAGTGGAAAGAGCGGATAATTGAGTCCGTGTCGTCAATAGCGAGAGGACGCACATCAGCCAGGTCCTTGATCTTGGCAGTACTATTGTCAGGTCAGTATATGCTTTTTGAGAGCGAATGTTGGCGCAACTTACACTTGCTTGATCTGATCATCGGTCATGTTCAGTCCGAGCTGCTCAACACGACTCTTGATGGCGTTCCAGCCAGTCAATCTAGACGCGAAGTGAACATATCGGGACATGCCGAAATCAGCAGGGTCGATGATCTCGTATGTGCTAGGCTGGTTGAGGATGGCCTTGGCGTGGATACCGGCCTTGTGGGTGAAGGCACAGAAACCGGTGATGTAGTTGTTGAAGGGGACGTTGATCTCGACGGCCTCGGCGACGAGATCCTCAATCTCCTTGAGCTTGTGGAGCTTGTATCGAGAGGTGACGTAGTCGTGGCTGTTGACGATCATGCGGGCCAAGAGACCTCCGAGAGGGGTGATACCGTTACGCTCGCCGATTCCGAGAACTGAGGTGTCGATGTGGGTGGCGCCGGCCTCGAGGGCAGCGTGGGCGTTGGCGATGGCACAGCCAGTGTCGTTGTGGACTGGGAATGTTAGTCTTTGGTGTTTTGGGGTGTCAATTTGTCAATTGGGGATTCTTACAATGGCACTCGATGTCACAGCCGACAACGCCACGGAGAGTGCGGACAAGGTCGTAGACCTGGCGAGGAGAAGCGCAGCCGACAGTGTCAGCGACACCAACACGGTGAACACCCTCCTTGTCAACAGCCTGGTAAAGGCTGAGAAGGTCGACAAGATCACTTCGGAAAGAGTCCTCAGAAGAGAATCGGACCTCCTTGCCTTGGCTCTTGATGTATCGGATAACCTCAATGGCAGACTCCTTGATGTAAGCCATGTCCTTTCCGTGAGAGTGCTCTCTCAAGTACTGGGAAGTGCCAATAACGACATCGACACCGTCAACTCCTGTCTCAACGGCGACCTTGGCATCCTCCATCTAACAGGGTGTCAATTCAGGCTCGAGTTGGCTAGCATTGATTGAGGACTTACTGTGCATCGCACGTGAGTCAGGATCTTGGCCTTGAGGCCGAGCTTGCAGATCTCCTCGCAGTCCTTGCGGGACTGGGGAGAAGCAAGAGGGCTGGTGAGCTCGATGTACTCGACACCAAAGTCAGAGAGAGCCTTGGCACTATAAACTGTTAGGATTCGAAGTTCGTTTGTCGGTAAGGTTCGTCATACATCTTGATCTTGGTCTCTGTTGGGCAATGTCAGTAAACAGCTCTTCTAGCTTGTATATGAAGATGGGAGCGAACATACCTGTGTCAAAGTAGGCATTGGCAAACTGCTCTCCCTCTCTCAAGGTAGACTCAATGATCTTGAAGTTGTTGGTGTTGGAGAGGAAGTCGCCGACCGACTGGTAAGGCAGCGAAGCATTGTGATGAGGCTTGTGGATGAGGGGAGCAGTCCCGTTCTCTGTGACCTCTACGTTTGACATGATGGGCGTTAGGTTATATGATAAGAATGAAGAGCAATAAAATAATCTGGGGTATAAACTGGAAGAAGAAGGTGATTCCGAGAGGAAAGAGAATTGGAAGGTGGAAAAGTCAAAAGTTGGGGCCTTTTTGGGTTATTTACCTACAAGATGGCAAGGCTTCATTGGTGGGGGCGGGGGAGGAGGCATGTACTGTATGGTGTACTAATGGCTAAGCTCCGAATGGCGGAGGAGGGAAAAAAGTTTCCAAAGGAGTGACGCAGTTGGACCACGACACTATCTGTTGATACGCCAGCTTGAGGGCAAACTCTGCTAGCACGGTACAAAGACTCGGACCCTTGACCGGGATTATTCCGATGGGTACAGTAGAAGAATTACTCACTGGTGGTGAATTATCAGGTAGTTTGAATCATACTTCTGACTCTACTGCAATCATACTCTACTGCATTGGTTAAGGTAAGACAAACGGATGGTTGCTGCTGCAAGGTACTCTTTAAGGAACGGAAGCTACACCAACGATACCTCAATTGGACAAATTCTTCACTTCTTGTGTGCCGTCTGATGCTCCATTCCCACCTCCAAGCTATGACGAACTCAATTGCCCTTGAACATGTCTGATCAACACTGCTAAACCCACTACCTTTTGCCCCTTGTATTCTTGAGTCAGACGCCGAATATCGGCACCACCGTCACTTATTCACAGGGGGTCCCTTGTTTTTTGCGGGGTTAGCACTTCGAAGCGCAACTACGTATTCCGAACACCCCGATTTGACTTGAAGCTGTAGCTGCAGCTTTAATTTTTTTTTTGTATGAGTGTCGTGTGCCTGGTGTTCCTTGTACTTAATTGCAACCCTGACTGTACGAGGAACGACAAATGACCAAGCCTGGAAAAGCCTATTTCTGACGCCACAACGGCATTATTCACGAGCTATTGGCTTCGACGACGCACAAACGACGCCCAAATGCATGAGGCTGGACTGGGTCTTATGTGAGCTTTGACTTAGGCTTGCGAAGCTCCAGTTACACTTCACAACACATGGGCATTGATGGCTCAATTGATCATGCACATACCCGACTCAGCGATTGATAACCGAATGCAGATGTGAAAAGAGATCAATTCATGTCATTTAAACATCTCCCAACCCGAAACGCCAAACGAGACGCAAGCTATAAATCTAAACAAGGCCCGTATCCCAAACCGACGAAACAACAACATAATGGAAGATGCCATGCTAGGCAATTGCTGCGCGCAATACTCGCAAATCGCTGGGCTCTGAAGCCGCTGTGTCGAATCATGCAGTATAAAAACAAAGAGAACCCCCAACGCCGTTTCTATGTGACGGCTTGAATAGTCGTCGCAATGAAGTATTTCGATACCATCGACCTGCAACTGGCTCGACGTCGATCTGACGACATTCTGACGATGCGGTAAGTTTAATCAGAGGCGGAGTTGGTCAAAGAGAGGTATGCTGTCCAGGCAATACCGATTGTTGACACGAAAGGCTATTAGCATGTTAGCGATCAGTTGTAGGCAGTCTCCTGCGAATCGACATACCAGCTGGAACTGAACAGGCATCAAACGGAAGTTGACAATCTGAACAGCAGGCCACACAAGATAGTTGGCCTTGAGAGTAGGAATGTACATATCCCTAAGCTTGTTGGTCACAGCACGTCGACCACCACCCTCAGCAATAGTCATGGTAGTGTAGAAAACAGCCAGACCGAAAGGCGCAAAGATAATCTGGTCGAAAGCAACGCGCTTCATAGCGGGACCGAAAGCGCTCGTCTTGGTGACAGGGAATGCCTGCGAAAGGAAACGGAACCACTTGAACTGCACAGGCGCCATACAGAAACCGTAGGCCATGAACCGGGTCAGACGCTCAAAGTCGAACGGGGGAGGGAGACCGGTGGAGTTGGGGATTAGGTCGCGATCATAGAAAGGGTTCTTGCGGTCGAGTTCGTGGATTTCGATAGCGACGCCATCATCCTTCTTGAGACCGCCGGGTTGGCGGACGGCTCGTTCGCGGATGGCTGTGATGGACTGGGCGACTGTGTCTGCGACGCCTCCGAGAATGGCGTTTGTGACCATCATGGTCATGACTGCGGGTGGTTGTTAGCTATGATCGACCGTCGATTTGGTAAACGTGACGTACGTGGTCGCTCGTCATAGTACGAGTTAAACCGCGCCGTGAGTCTTGCGATGAAAGCCATTTCGATTAAGAAGATGATGGTATGCAACAGAGGCTATATCGAAAGATGTCGTCAGCGTCGGGCCTAACAGCGCAAAAGAGGAAACAAAGCCGTAAAGCGATGAAACAGAATGAATGGAAATAAAAGGGAAGTACAGTAGTATGTGTAGCACACACGAAGAAGGAAAAAAAGTCATCAACAAGATAAAGAGATTTGGAGCGATGACGATAGAGCTGGATACGTAGTTGGGGAAAATACTGGGGAAGCTAAAGTGGCGACGGATCATAGAGTTGGCAGGCCAGAGCAGAGACCAGAGCGAACAACGTCAGGTAGACGAAAAAAACAGGGTGAAACTTACAATGCGACCGTAAATGTACTTTGAGTTGATAGAGCGGACGAACCGTCTCTGAGAGAGTTCCCACGTCATATTGACCAAATAAAAGAGAATATCGCGATAATAAAAAACGATGCGATGGATGAGAAAGTCGGGGAAGGAAAAAGAGAACAGAGAGTCAAAGTCAAAGGTGGGTTGAGCGCGCGTGTCAGGTTCTCGCTGCTGTGGTTCTCCTTCTCAAGGGCGGGTTCTTCCTTATTATAATATGACGACAGTTTTTTCCTTTCGTTCCACCGCACAGTCAGTTCCGTGGGGCTGACAAGGACTTGGCGAATTCAGGAGATTGAACAGAGAACACTCTGGCGTCTAAAGGCGCGCGCAGACGATGTTGGATAGCGACAAAAGATGAAAATGATGGAAACAAGAGAAAAGAGAAACAGGAATTGGAGAGGGGATCAAAAAGGTCAAAAAACAAAGTCATGCGACACCCCCAACCACTTCAAGTTGGGCAGAAGAGGAGAGGAGAGGAATTGCCAATGCATTGGCATTTCAGCTGCCTTGTGAAGGAAGAAGCGACAGTGCATCGTCGCTTATATTCAAACGGTGTCACATAAAGAGTAATCCGCACTATAGTCTCCACGTTTCCCCTCCTCATTAAACAATCTTACACTGTACGGTAGTCTACACCAACCAATTGCATGACGATATCGTTCCTGAATCTCAAAAGTCTACGGATACAACCGTTGCACATGCGATATCTCTACCGGCGATTTCTATTCCTGTATCTTCACTGTCTCTAAGCGCTGCTACGCTGCCCCTTGTCGTTTTACTGTGGATCTACCTTTCCGGGGATCCCGGCCGGTTAAGAGCTTCACGGGGCGCAAACCGGCTCCGAGGGTCCGTTGATCTGTTACAAAACTGTGACCAACAACAAGACTCAAACATTCACAGTTGACGCTGCGCTGGATGTAGAGGTATCAGGGTGTAATTTTAGACTGTATTACTGCCGCTGAAGCATGTAACCGCTGGTGTCGTTATGTACGTTTCATCTTGGGGCAGTGCTACGTATGGCGCTGGTTGACAAGGCGTATCGCCAGCCAGCTTACTCTTGGCTTTGAAGCTTAGTCTGCTGCACTTCAGCACTGCTGTAACAAGGCCACTGGCCTTTACGCTTCAGCCTATGAGCTTCAAAGAAGTAGAGCGCAACTCACTACTCTGAACTGTCAAGAAAGCCTTGCTGGCTTGGTCACGTGTTAATCCAGCCTTGAATCACCTCAGCCTAGAGCACCAGTCGGGACCTGCTCATTGCTTATTGTTAGTTGTATTGATGCCTGTCAATATCAACAGAACGGTACTCTAGGTATTACATATTGCCGCAAGTGCCGGTCGTGCTAAACCAGTCGGGTCGGATCGAGTCGCGATTTCAGGGTCCAGCGCTGATGCCGTCTTAATCCCGCCCAGTGATCGCCTTAATTGCCCTTCATCCCGCAAGACGGTCTTCTTTGTGTGGCCACTTCAGCTGGACTGTTAGCTCGGCATGATTGCTGGCGAAGTTTTACAGCTTCATGAGAGTTAGCCAATGGAGAGCATACTATTACTGTGAGCCAAGAACAATACTAAGAGATTCCCAACGTTAAACATCAACCTTGCCAATGCCTCCATGTGTTCTGATTCTGAGGTCATCGTAATTGAGTTCTGCCTGAGTCTGTTGATACCCAAATTATTGCTAAACTGTATTGACTACGCATCGCCGCCCAAGTAGATGGCACTAAAAAGCAAACTGAGCATCTGGATCTACTTTCATCTTTTTGAGGCACTGGTACATCTCCCCCTCATTAACATATGCCCTCGCATGCTGCACTGCCGTTCTGACCGTTTTGCGATTAACCTTGGCCCCCGCGAGTAACATTTGACGCACACATCTCGACACGTTGTCTTTGACCTTGTCCTTGTCCCGGAAATTGAAATTGCGTACATACTTATCGTGTCTTAGAGCTTCAGCCAAAATTTCCTCCCAAGGCGTCAGCCGGATCGTCTCCCAAGCGCGCGGCCCCTCAGGGCGATCGTAGGTCAACGTTAATTTCATATTTGGCTCTGCTCCTTTCTCAAGTAACTGCTTAATAATTGAAGCGCCTTTTGGACTGGAAAGACAAGTGAGGGAAAGAAGGGAAACCTTCCGGTTAACTGACCATCTATCAAACACTCGCTCAATCAGTTTACCCAGACCGTCTCGCGGAATGTCGAGAGTTGATTGCTGAACGATAATGAGACCACCTGATCTGGCTCTAGCCTTTACATACTCAACCACTGACATCAAAGTCGCCAGAAACAACATCCTTTGGCGGGAGTCTAGACTATGAAGACAGTCAAGACTGAAGAGTTTCTCTGCAAAAAACGTGCTTGAACACCTATACGCTTCGGATGCCTTGGCGTCAAGCATCGAGCACCATACATCCCAAGGCATGTCGCGATAGACACCGGCGAGATGATCCAACAAGTGCACAACTGCGTCCCTTGACTCGTGGGATGTATCGGCGGCATGCCCCAAACACAAGATGAGACTTGAGGATCTAGAAACATCCATGTTCGTATTGTTCGAATTGTTCCTATCAGCCTGATGCATAGTTTTGGTCAACGTAGCATACGCTGCAGCAATTCTAATATGGGCATCATACGGTGTTTTTAAATAACTTTGAAATCTGTGCTGAGTCTTTTCCCTGGAGATAAAGTCGTATACGGTCTTGTGAAGATAGTCAACATGGCCCCCAAAATTCGGGTCAAAGGGATGAGATGAAGCGGCTGTGGCCTCGTGGATCTCGAGCAAGCCTTTACATCGGCTGTTAAGACGGCGGCGAATGTCCTCTACCCGGTCCAGTACTTCCTCGCGCAACACGGTTCGGGGATCCTCTTTGATGGCTCGGTCCATGAAGTTCACTTCATCGGCATACCAGAACAACAGCGGCGAGGGAGGTGTTTTGAACGCCGACATAAGCTGGAGTAACTGCACAGTATGCTCTCGGTACCTCCAATCGACATCCTCGAGTATCCTCTCATATAGATCTTCTATTTCCTCTGGAAGCTGATCAAGCCTCTCCTGTAGGTCTTCCACACGGTCGCCTGCTTGTATTCCTGCTAGGAGGGAGGTCACAACAACGGTTACCCACAGGAATACTCCGCTTGACTTCTTGACGATAGTTTCACGGAGCTCCGCAGCAACACGAGGTTGCCTTCGTTGCAGGCTTTGGAACTGAACATCTGCTTCAAACTTAGAAGAGACATAGTTGGAGATGTCCTGGTGAGTCAAATCCTGCATTTCAAGCCGGGGACATTCCCCAAAGGTATCTTCGAACTCATTCCAAGGGCGACTAGAGACGCAGACTTTGGTGGGAGAGCTAACACAACTCTGTATGAGCGAAATAAGCGTATGGGAACTGCCTTCAAACTCATCGAGGCCATCGATGAAGATGGCAAGCTTGGCACGAGTACTAATGTGGATGATGGCCTTTTTGAATATATCACCCAGATCGATCAGGCTGAAGTTTCTTGGGTCAGTGTTGAATAGATATAGAGATTCCCACCGCAGTGGAGCAACCACAGGTATGACTTCTGGATGAGCACGTAGAACCTGCACGAGCAAAGTCCTCAAGAGACCCTCCTGAGAACATTGTAGCTCGGATCCCACAGCCCAAAAGTGGAAAGAGATAATCGTCAGGTCATTGTCGTTGCCAGCCCAATTTCTGAGATATTTCGCGGATCTGCTGTAAGTATGTGTTGCGCTCTTTGCGTCCGTAGATGTCGCAATTGATGCTCTGTTGTTACCATCACTGCTTCCGCAAACAGGTTGAAGAAGATACTTCATGAGGGTGGACTTCCCCGATCCTGGCTTTCCTGTAATCCAGTAAAGCGGTTCATCAGACACTAGCCAGTTTTTGAAACCTGTTGTATCGTTTTCCTCGAATATCCAACGTAGGGTACCCTTGTGGGCGTCTTTGATGGTCAATTCCCGCTCCTGCATAGTATCGTAGCAGAGCCTGGAGATAAACATCTGTTCCAACTTCTTCCTTCTTTCGTCTGATAGCTGGATGTGCGAAGCATCGAAGGGACTCCAATCCTTTTCTTCTGACCCGTATATGTTGGCAATCAGGTCACCGATGAGCTCCGACTTGATCTTGTCATGGAGTTGGAGGCCATCAGTCAAATGCTTGACTACTGTACCGCCATAACCCAGTCTTGAGTCATTCGAACCTGTCGCTTCTTCTCCCGACTTCTGCGGGCTTGGCTTCCCATTGAGTGATTTCACATCACGGAGTTCTCTCAATATCTGGTCTTGTTTTTCTGCACTATCTCTGATCGCTGATCTAACACTGGCTATGAGCTATGTTCCTTGCGACTCCAATTTGTGACTATTATGGAGCCTGATTGATAACTCACCTGAGATCAATCGTCATGTAGAAAGCCAGGTCCGATTGCACTTCTCTCAGCTTCGCTTCGAGGGCTTTTAGTTCTTCTTCCTTCCAGAGTGCTGACCATGCTTTCCCCAAACTGTTACGTCCTCGGCGTATCTTATCCAGGGTGTCGATCATCTCCTTGGAAATTGTAACACTTTTCTGTACTAGCGAGTTGATCGCGGTGTTCGACCCCGGACTGGTGCTTTGGAGGGTGTTCCGGGCATGTCGAAAGCGTTCTGAGCTGTTCTGAAGCTCTTCGAGGCTTTTGAGAAAGGCATGCTCAGATTGACTAACCTGCCAGGCGGTAGCCAGAAAGCGTGTGCCAAAGTCGATGATCTGCAGGATGCTAGCTGCGACACCAACAGCAGCAAATTCGGCCATGGTGAGCAAATTTGATGATACAAGTAGAGAGAATGGATCTGACTGATCCCATTGCGGGTGGGCGACGCATCTTGTACTGCGGTAGACTCTCAGCTGCGAGTACAGAATCAGGCTGTGGGGGCGTAGCCGCCCGAACTATTTGTCGGGCAGTGTATGTGGCTTGCATATCTGCAATCCGCATGCAAGGGTCGATGCGTGTCAATGATGATCATAATGTTGGTGGTGATTCTAAAGACCATGATTGGAATCCAGAGTTGTTTGGCTTGCAGGCGGTGTGTTGTCTGATGTGCATTCCACCTTGTTAGGTATGACCGGTTGAGGCTGGAAATGCTCTCTGCCTTGCTGCTTTCCAGTCCAGTTCGCCAAGAAAGAGGAGAGGGGTCAACAGCACAAGTGCCAACGACTACACAAGAGTGCATCAAACAGTAAGGCCAAATTTTCCTTATGTGTGGGCTACCTAGTAGGTAAAGCAGATCTAATTGCAATCACGACAACAAGTGGAAGCCAGGACAGAGCAGGAGTCTGTACCAATAGTGTTGTGCGAGGAAGTAAAGACTGAATTATCGTCTGAGACATTAGAAAAATAACATTACGCAAGGGTATACTCCTTCCAGGCCATCCTAAGCAGACCATTTCTATATCAGAAACCAACCAACCGACCATCCCAACCAAGCCCAGATATTTATTACTCGCGAAAATCAGAAATCCTACTCCAGATCTTCATCGTGTTCCCACTTCTTAGTTCCCAACCGGCGGATCTTTTTGGGACTGCCGCTACCGCTGACAGGTACAGCCTTTGCCTTTTCGCCGCCAACACGCATGCGCTCCAGTTTACGACCGAGGTTCGTAACGCTGTCGCCTTCTTTTGATTGCTTCGTGGCAGGGCCGGCGAAGTCTTCACGCTCTGCGAGGGGCTTGCGCTTTGTTGGGCTGCGGGAGGCGAGCTCACGCTTGAGGATGCCGTTCTCGCGACGGAGTCGTTCGACTTCGTCTTCGAGATCTTCGATGAGGACATTCTCTTTATCGCCGTCATCGTCGGTGGCTAGGCCACGTTCGAGAATTTCCACCTTGCGGTCCCAGTGCTCTTCGGTGCGTTCGTGCTCAATAGACATCGAGTTCTTCCAGCGGGCCATCTCAAGGGCGAGACGGTCCTCGAACTCGATGGCGCATTGTTCACGAATAGCTGCTTCGAGGTCAAGCATGCGGTCTTCCATGCGATCCTCCATGGATTGGAGATGAGCCTCAGCAACATATCGTGCTTCGGTCTCTTGGTCCACAATCTCGCGCAATTGATCAGCTTGCTCACGCAATCTATCGGCCTCCTCACTAAGTCGGGCAATTTCGAGAGCGGCAACCTCCATAGTAGCGCGGTCATCGGCGCTCATCTGAGGGGTGTAGTTCCTATACGACACATGGTGTGATGGCACTACTGGGCGCAAATGGTTATGGTGAAGAGTTGGGCTGATTGAACGATTGGGACCCGGTGTAGTGGGTGAGAGAATAGTGCTTGTGATAGAAGGGACACGAGGCACGGCCACTTCACGAGCGAGAGCACTATATCGAAGGATTTGTGATGTAGCGTTGAAGTCCCCTCGAGGATCGGCCGTAACGATCATCACACCTCTTTGGGGGTTACGACGAGGTGCTTGTGATTGTGTTGAAGAGGATGAAGGGAAAGAGTTGGAGAAGAGCAACTCCGTGAGTTTACATTGCCTGAAGGGGACGGTGTTGGGCTATCACTTGTTAGTTGTTGTCAGAGATGGTTCCATACACTACTCACCTTGTTCGAGCTTGCAGCGTCGCTCTGTGCTTGGAGGCACTGGCCCAAATACATTAGACTTTCGTTAATCTTGCCGGCCTCTGCTAGCGTGGCGCCGGCTGTCTTGGCTTCCCGCGCTCGTTCACTACCCGCTAGATCAACGATCGTGAACTTGCTTCCTCCCCAAGGTCCGGGTTTTCTGCTGCGTGCTCGTTTCTTGACTTCGAATACAAAAAAACCATGGCTTCGACTCGATACACTGTTGCTGCCGGTTCCAGTAACTCGGCGCTCCTGCAAACCAGTCTCAACGACTGACAAGGCCTCTGTATAGTTGGAGCAGATGACCTTCCGTAGGCCTGCAACAACCTTTCGGTCCTGTGATAATTCTGTCGACTTGAATAACAACGCTCGGCGTCGGGGCTCCTTCGTGTTCCCGGATTTGACAGCTGGGGTCAGGAGATCGTAAATTCGGTCGTTGTGAACCTCGTACATGGAGATGACAATAGCATACTCGGCTGACGGGTCGCACTGGACATCGGTGTTGCTAACATCGGGCTGGTCGGGGAAGGCTGAAGGACGTGTTGCGACGATTCGAGGCGGCGGCGGAGACATCATACTGCGATCGCCCTTTACACTTTGTTTAGCAATATTCTTCACATATGTGGCGGAGCGAAGGGACATGAAGTGTCGTGTGACCCGCTTGGGCGTCAGGGAACAATTCATTGCACTGGTAGATGCAACAATGGTTCCAAGGGGTGGCTTATCATCGTGTTCAGCAGAGCGTTTCTATTGCTCACTGGAACGCGTTGTATCATCCCCCTGGGTAACAAGCCGTACACTTTTCGGACTTGCTGTGTAGTCCACAGACGACGCGTTGGCGAGGCGGGAAGCTTGACGGGTTGTAGGAATGTTGAGACAGGAAAGGGCTGAGGTCGGGGGTCGTACTCCTGGTGTGGCAGCTCGAGAAGGCGCTCTCGAAGCTACTGAATCGCGGAACGAAGGGCTTAGGAAGTGCGACGCGATGGTCAAGGACGAATCTGCACCATCACACTCCTGAAGGGAGTCTTGGGCGTTAAACAAGTCATTGCCGTCTATCATATTTTCGCCGATCGATCGAAAGAGGACGTCCATTGCGAGCTGGGTCATTCCCCGTTGGGATTTGCTGCCGAGGATGGTGTGCGTCTACATCATTAGTATAGTCTTGCTGTTGTTGACGCGAAGCTTACCTTGCCCGAACCTGTCACTCCCAATGTAGCAACGACAGCATCGGTTCCCTCACCACCATTAGGAGCAAGGACGCCCTCAACAAAGGGGACGATCTCTGTGCCGTGAAACACATCGAGCTGGTTGGTTTCCTCTTCAAACACCCGGGTAAACGCGAACTTCTCGATAGCTCTTCGCCGATCGGTAGGGGGGTTCAAGACGACGTGTGTGGGTTTCGAATCGTCCTCCGGAGTTTCGACATCGAGGATACGCTCGCCATCACCGTGTCGCAAGGGCGGCGGTCGTAGTCGTAGGTAAACCTCGAACAGGTTATGCGATGCCTTCCGTGAAGAGTCCATGTCGCTATGATCGCTGTGATAGTTCTCGCTAGGATGCAGGAACAAATGCAAAACAGAACACAACGTGGAGAAGACGAGACGAGAACTGTTTAGCCTGGTGGATTCATGGATAGTTGACGTTACAATCCTAGCGGGATCGTGTTTACTCTATTTCGTTGGTCCGGTTCGGCTGGCAGGACAACGGTAACAATTTCGGATTCGATAAGATAAGATTAGATACGAGTAAGCGCCTTCCGCGCGGATGTCAGCACAGACCAACAGCAACAAACGTTTGCGTCCCTCTAGAAAAAAAGTCAAGAATGTGGAGATAATTCTTCCTCAGGCCTTCAATCTTTGCCATTGAAGCCTCAGGGACCAGGATTCAAGCCATTGAATGAATGGTGTCACTCGGAGTGGTACATCGTAAGATTTAGCATAAAGCATAAGCTGCAATTAGCCTTCACGAAGGTTGTCGGTGAATCACTGTTGAGCTGTTGGGGGCTTCCAGATAGAGAAACATCTTTTCTGCTACACAATTGAAACTGTAGTAAGCCGGGATCCGTCAATTCACATGCAAGAAACCACGCCAAATATTTTGAAGCTTCGTGGCAGCTAGGATGCGTGGCAGCAAAGAGTCATCAGTATCAGCACCAGCATCAGTGCGGTAGCCCAGGGTAGGCAAGGGGGTGTGAGAGTGTGACAGCGGGATGAACCAGCCAATCAACATTTCTCTAGAGCTGCTGATTTCCGGGGGAGGTGATACTGATTTGACTCATCCAAGAGTCATGTTCAGCAATTTTATGTCTTCATTCTGCAGAAGGTTCACCTTAATTTCGAGGTCAGCAACTGTGCCGCTTTGCTCTCGGGAATCCTATGTCCCTTGTCCCAAAGCGTAATACCGAGGTTGCCAATTGTTAAATCCGTAGCTCGACTCGCGAAGCCAGAAAAAAAAAGTCTGAGGATGATCTCCGAGAGGGGCACCCGTTTACTGGGCAATAAAAGTTTTGCGCTACGAGGACATCCTGACTCTAAAAATTGGTCTGACGCTAAAAGCTACTGATGACGGCAGTGCCTTTTTTTCTGACGAGGGGAGGGGAATGAGGGGCTCTCGTGATGATCTGGACTGAACTGACGATGCATTGACATGGAGGAACATTTTGTATGAAGAAGGGGATTGACAGAGGCAGAGACAGACATTGTTTCGTGCTGGTTAATCCGTTTTCAACCGCTGAGTCTGAGAGCCATACAGCCGAGAAAACAGAAACGAAATAACGTGAAACGATAACATCAAATCTCGGTCACTTCATACACTACTAGATCACCTACGTAATAACGGTCAAGATGTTTTGGATCCAGGCACGAGGACGGCGCGTAATGTCATTCATTAGCTTGCCTCACCAGAAATTTTCTCTTCCAATTGATGGATATCTCGTTGCGTCGAGACTCTCACCTACTGCGGGTTCTTGAGTAATTAGTCTTCGTCAACTCCGGTTGTCGCTTAAAAAAGAGACCGACCAAGAGAGAAAAAAATTGGTCGTCACAAACAACTCCGGCAGCAAAGAGGATATACCCCACCAGGTGTCCGTGGCAACATGGGGACAAAAGAAGCTTGGAAGAAAAGAGATTTCTCTTATTCTTTTTCGGCCTTTCTTACTCGTCTATTCTGTAGTCACCTGGCACCTGCGAGAAGACTGACGATGCTTCTCTGGATCTCGTCCCATAAGTAGATGCAGACCGAAGAGCTCCTCTTTTTCTTTTTTTCTGGGTCTTTTTTTGCTGCAGGTCTTGTCTGGACATTTTTGGCACTTGAGATTGGGCCACTGACATAACCGCCTCAGTTTAGCTCAGAGTGGCCCCCCTGTTTGGTGGTGGAGCTTGCAGACTGCGGAGCTTCAAGATTTGAGAAATGCTTGGCCTCTGTTGGACTGAAGCAAAAACGAGGGGTCTTGATTTCTTGCTTGGCTATCCCGGCTCCAGCGTCTGTTCTGCCGTACCTGGACAAGGATGGGTCTCGATTGCGCGGCAAACCGAGGACCTCTTCTCCTCTCGTACGAGATGGGCCACTGCAGTATCCGTAAAGATTGGGTTTCTGGAGAAAGGCATCTTCAGACTTTCGGTCGTGACTCTATTTGCCCGAAGAAAAATATGTAATTTTAGCCACGTTGTGAAGCCACCTCCCCCTCGACACATTCAGCTGGAGCTGGAACGTGTCGTCTACGTATGTCTAACGTCTACCGAGTACTGCACTGCTCCGCTATCCAATATTATTTCTTGCATTTCCCTAGTCGTACATTAGAGTGATAGCCCATGCTCAGTGTCGTGCTTTCGCTCCGGGGTTTAACTGGTCCCTTATTAATTACTACGACCATTTTGTTCGCCTCACGGACCAGGGAGCATGGGGTATCTGTTTGTGAAGTCTTCAATTGGGCTCAAAGCCCGAGCCCTTGTGAGACCTGTCCTCGTCCTCCAGCGCTTGACTTTGATAACCGGTTTGATAGCAGATAGATTCGCTCAATTGCAGACGATTCCCCATATCGTAGCATATGTAGCATGCCTCAATACCACAAAATAGTCTCCTTGCATCGTGTCTCAGTCGACACATAAATGCTTTCTCTGTATACTTGTTCATGGTTGGGCTTCTACCTGTTGACTTCAAGTAGCGGTGACGGTTAATGGCCAACCTAAAGTGGATTAGCGCATCTTGTACCTTTCCCTCCTCCCGCACTCACACCTCCCGGTCACTCCCCCCCCGGCACTGTCCACAGCCCACTGGGGCCTGCCTCGAGACACTTTACCCAATCAGGATGCACCCCACTTAGAGTGCGGAAAAAGTTTGGACTGGATATTTCTCTCCTCCTCTCCCCTCGCCTGCTTTTCTTCCCATCATCACCAACCCAAACTCAAACCTCAGACAACGAAGTCGACATTTTACAGTATCACCCAGAAAATCACCCCTACCAAGAACTAAAGTCGAGTAACCATGCCTTCGGCCGTCGCTGAGCTGTAAACGCCCACTGCGGGCCGTGGCTGTCTTCCCTGTCGCGGCCTGCAGTCCAGCAGTTCTTCGAGTTAACCAGTCAATCTTCCCTCGATATAGTTCTTTACAGGCTTTCCCGCTCTTGGAGCTGATAGCTTCACCGAGAGTCTGTCTCTGAAACAAACAATTCTGCGATTTGCCCGATTGTGAAGGGCTCTTGATACAACTATTGATACTCTACCTATTACGACACACCCATCTACACCTCCTACCAACTCTTAACCAATACCATAACGCAAGATATACTTGCTGTTACTTACTACTCACTTGAAAGAAGTGGTCGATAATTATTTTATCGCTCTTGACTATTCCAGCTTGCAAAGTTGCGAAATTTTTATTGAGTTACATCTGACACTACTAAGTTTTTCGACAAGATATCGAATACATTGTTGCAAAATATCTTTCAAGGACTATTACAACACTTCAAATCATAAGCACAATGTCTCGCAACATCAAGCGCAAATTTTCGACCCCGGTCAAGGTCAAGACCGCCAACCGCCGTCGCCGAGTGTCCGACACTCCTTCCACCTCTTCGTTGGATCTCTCTGATGATGGCGGATACTCTGCTGTAGAAGACATCAGCGACTCGTCTGATGACGACGAGGAAGATGTTGCTGCGGCCGAGGAGTCCAACATTCTTGAGGAGGCTCTTCCCCCAACCCCTCAACCAGCTCCTCGGCCGCAACCAACCATTGAAGAGGATGACGATGACGAAGAAGAGGAAAACGACGACGATGATGAACAAGAAGGGTTAGACATCGAAGACGACGATGCTGGCAGCTGGGGAGGCATCGTCTCGGATGTTGAGGAGGAACCAGCAGATGTCTACCAGGATGCAAACATCTTTGGCTCGGACAATCCCGTTGAGCGCCACGTCCACTTTGACGTACCCTCAAGCGATTCTGACGATACCGACACCGATGATGAAATCCAGGGATTCTTTCCTGACATCTTTGTTTCCCAGAACACGCTGGATCCTTCATTCCGTCGGGAGATTGAGAACGACCCCGACGAGTCATCTGGTTCAGGCTCTTTTTGGGACTTCAACAACCAATACGATGAGCAGGATCAGGAGTCTGACGCTGAAGAAATTTTCCGTCAACTTGACAACGATACCCCCTTCGCCACACCAATGGCTTCTCAGCAAGCCACTGCCGCTTCTACTCCCGTACCCCTCTTTGAGGAGCCAACCGAGTTGGACGGTTACGAGAGTAAGTTTCTGCACCGCGAGTTTATTTTTCTCATTACTGACATATTCAGCCGACGGCGATACTACAGAAGAGGACGAGCCAGAACCTGTGGCCCGAAGAAAGACTCGACGCCCTTCCAACCCGATGAGCGATGCCTCCGACTCAGATGCGGATAGCCCAGTCAAGGCTGAGCGTGGCCAGCCCCGATTGGGACGTTACAACCTGGACCGCTCGGATAAGAAGCCCATCGCTGTGCTCAATCCTGTTACTGGCAAGATGATGATCTTCACCCCCCATCGCCGACATCAATTGGACCTCTCGCCTGAACAGTTCAACTTCCCCTGGACAACGGAGGGCCCCGAGTCGCCTATCATGAGCAACTCTGCCAACCTCATGCTCAGTGCCATGTTCTCCTCTAACACCTTCGGGGACTTCTTCAACACAGGTCAGGTCATGGGTCCTCAAGAGGCATTCTACCCTTTCCCCTCTGAGCCCAACACCGGCGATGAAAGCTCGACCGCGCCTAGCTTGCCAGACGACGAGGATGAAGAAGATGACGAACTTAACTTGGACCTCAATGACTTCATTGCCTGGGAGGAGAACGACTCTTCTGGTGAGGAGGACAATGGCGAAAACTGGGATCCTGCATCAACACCAGCCAGGCCTAGTACTGCCACCAGCGACAAGGAGGTTCTCGGTCATCTCAGACCTGAGAACGTCGGAGCATTCCGTCGTAACCAAATTAACCAGCAGCTTATCCTGAGCAACCAAGCTACCCAAGATTCGCTTGCATTCAGCGGTCCCTATAACTATACTGCAATCAGGGGTCTGAAATCGGACCGATTCGACACTGCTGCCATTCCCCTTACACCCGCTCGCCGACATAAGAGACAAATGAGCGACACCACGCGCAGCCCCCTTGAGCAAATGTCTTCAAAACGCAAGGCAACCACCGAGGCTGGCAATAGTCACAAGAGACATCGAAGCATCTCTGATGTGAACTATCTACAGATCTAATGCCATGCATTCACCCCCCAAAAACGTACGAGGACGGCATAGTTGCCGCTATCCCTGGCCTCGACAATACACCTTCTTTTAACAACTTTTCCTTACTTGTTTCATTCGGGTTAATACGACCCATGTCTACAGCGTGCTCGGGAGTGTAAAGCCCCCTCCCCCAAGGGAACGGGACGGATTTCTGTTTGGAGATGATACCCCACTAGCTTCAGCCTGGTCGAAAAGCCGGGTGAGCGTATCGGAGGAATCGGGGACACACCCTTGGGTGATGTCCAGGCAAGAGACTGCTCTGTGAGCGTCTCGCCGACAAAACAAAGACGAAATGGTTTATGCCGCTAATGTTTTGATGGTCTTGATGATGGAAAACGGGCAAAAAGTGTTTTTCTCATGTACTTTCTTTACTGGTGTTTCCGTCCATGGGTCTAGAGGTAGATAAAAGCCGCAGCGACCAATTTCATTGAATGTTCAAATGAACCATGATTCCTATTGCAATGTGATATGTCAGCTGGTGTACCTGTGCTTCGCGATGTGAGCATGAAGCGTCAACGCCACTGTTTACCGTGCTGCCTATTTTATTTGAGCAACGCTCCGAAAAAGTAGTTCAGGCGCTCGGGGAGTTACCTGTTAAAGGCGAAGCATGTTCCCCCTCCTTCTGTTTGTGCCGTCAACTTGTCTGTGAATGTGCCTGCGATAGGCACACCACGCATTGTCCCTCCAGTCCCTGGTGCGATACCTTTCGCCACCTGCTTGACTCATAGATCTTATTGTCGCTCTTGTTTGCTTGGTAGCTCTTACAGGAAGCTGACCGAGTGTCACACCAACACTCACCTACTACGCGACTGTGCAAGGTGTGGCTACGATGACTCACAAACATGGAATTGAAGATCCTGGATGATCGATTGAGCGCTGCTGCGTGTCTGGTTCGGGGTTAAGTTTGGGGACTGGGTATTTTGAACCTTGCCAGGCAGCGACCAGCACGCCTCAGGCCACGTTGTGTCTGTTGAGTAACGGGACCTGATATAACGAACCACAGAGTAAATTCGTACAATGCTTGAAGCCCTGGACAACCCGCGCAACGGGGTTAAGCATGTGCTATTCAGGCTTGTTAACCCGAAATGCAAAACAACAGTCTCATGCCAAACGTCCTGTGGTGTGTCCTTGTATTGGCAGAAGTCGCCGTTCACAAAAGTATATATGAATCCACCCTTGAAGCAACACATGAGGATCATGCAGTCGGCGAGCGACTCGGAATGCAGCGCGTGCATACCTCAGCTAGATATCTCTCTGCATCTGGCGTGGGAGTTGCTGTATTGTCCCATTTCAATATGGCAGTGGATTGCGTCTCAGATAATGAACTTGAGAGCCGGAGGCCTCAAAGATACAAAGACGACAGGTGTTTCATAGTTCATCGTTCAAAGAATTAATTGCATCCATCCAGGTAGGCAGAGATGGAGTTGTGATAAGCGCTATGCCGTTGTAGCAGTAGACGCGACCCACCTGCTGCAATCCGTCTAAGATGATAGGCCAGAGGATATTACCTACTTAGGCGCTGCCTTGCTCAACTCCAGCAGAGGAAGATAGACTTATCCCAGGAATATCACCCAGAGAGGGTATGAACTTGTGTGTTTCAGTGAATGGGACCTGAGTTATGGTATAAAGAGATTCCCAGGACCTGCAGTATAGCGACATCGCTAAGCACAAGGTCTTGTTGATGCTGGCAATGACTGTCTATTGGCTACGCCAGCATTGGCCAGAGGTTTCCTCTAATTGCTCGTCCATGAGACTGAGTCTCGGCCAGGCTCGTCAAATGACAGGAACCTCCGGTCAGAAGGAATAATGAAGAGAGAGGGGCACTGCACGGCTGCGTCAAGCTCATCTGTACCGGAGAGGCACGGCGCCGTGGGGATCCTTCGACCGGACCCTGTCAGCAGAAGAGCACGGAGCAACAGCATGGCCACGCCAGAAGTAAAAAGAATTAACAGATGGTTTCTGCATCTCGCAAGAGACAAAAAGAGAGTCGTGTTCGACATACGATCAACGAAAAAAGAAACTGAACACCATGTGGTATTCAGATCGTAAAGTGAGCTGCACCCAGGACTCGAACTTGGAACCTTTGCCACCGGAAAGCAACGCGCTAACCATTGCGCCAGCGCAGCGACTTTTGGGATAAAAGCACAAAAAGACAGATTATATACTCTTCGTTACCCAAGTGACAGACGTTTAATCTTTTGAATAACTGCCAGTACAAGACATCGTAGTATTTACTCTGTTCTGGACGTCGTCGATCTGGCTCCTGGAAGACATACTAGCCTCTTGACGGTTTAGAAAGTGGAGATCCAGTATTGTTGGCACGCGAGTTCGGGCTACTGACATCGCTGACGGTGTAGGGTATGTTGATAACAAAGCGAAAGTCATTATCAACACTGAGAGAGCTGCTTCTCGTCCGCATACCAATGGTAAATTGTCTCCTACTACAATGTATTTTGTGGCTTAGATAAAAGCGAAAAGCCATCGTTCCATTCGTCTTGGGCGTAATGGTACACGTCGACGATGCTCATTGGTTTGGGTTAGGTTTGGACAGTAGAGAGTGATGTCAAATAGGAGTCCACCTCAAGGACCACCAACCACTTCGCCCAGGCCTACCACATACATCAGAGGTGAGTTCAATCTGCTAAACCTCACACGCAAAATACCTACAAGGTGGTGAGTCTAAAGTCTTCAATTGTGTAGATATCTAATACCAACGTCTTAACTTGTCTTCCATCTTCCGCTCGCCAGGCTCTTCATCCTTTTGTGGGTATATTACAGCAAGCGTTCTATTACTTGTCGTTTCGGTCGGGGCTTGAAGTATCTGAGGGTATCTGAGTTCATAGAGCCATTCACATTCTCGAACCCCTCCCAGCTAGGGTTTAAATACTAAAATTAACCCTATATCCTTCAAGATGAGGAGTGGCCGAGCGGGATCCTCTACCTAATATCCTAAGAATTATTCTATCCGAACCTAAAACTCCTTTCTCCCCGCTCAGCCACGCCTCATCTTTGTCATTTTTGAACTTCCAATCCTTTAAGCATAGCGCTCAGCCGTAGGTTGAACTGCAGTCACAGCCTCCTTGCCATTTCCTGCAGGTTGAGGAGCCCAGTTCTGCATGGGAATGTTCTGTCCTTGAGGAGGGTAGAATTGCGGCGGCATCTGTTGAGGCATCTGCTGAAAGCCTTGGGCACCGGGACCCCAGTAAGGAGGACCACCCCAAACCATGATGGGCTTCTTCATAGCAGCGTTTCGCTTTTGCGTATCGATACAGGCGCCGACAAAGAGAATGAACTGCCAGAGCCAGAGGAGGCAGGTGAAGACAGCCAGGGTAGTAAAGAGCGTTTGCTTGCTGGCAACGCCGTCGTCGTTACTTGTGCACACGTAACGTCTCTCTTCGCGGCTGTATTCACAGGTTTCGTCGAGATAGTCGAAGGAGGAGTAGTAGGCGGTGAAGGTGCTCTCCATACCGCCGACGACAGCGGCACCGAGCCAGAGGAATAGATGGATAGCGACGTGAGCGCCAGGGTGAATACCGCCCTTCCACTTGCGACCGAAGCGAGTGAGAAGCTCTGCAATATCCCAAACCATAGCCATGACAAACTAATCGAGGTCAGTATATGGTACATCAAAATAGAGATTAGATCATACCAGAGGGCAAGCACCAACGGCGACCAGACCAAGGGTCTGAACGCTCCTCAACGAACCCGTGAGAGCTAGACCAACAATACAGGTAACAATATCGATACCGTGAAGTGCCAACTTGGTGTACGTCCAGGCCTTGGGTTCTTGAACTCGGGGAGGGGTCCAATCCTGGGGCACAGGTGGCGCAGCTCCTTGCTGCGGGTAGGGCACGTAGGGAGGACCATAGCTACGAGGGTCCTGCTGGAAACCGGCCTGTTGCTGCTGTTCTTGTTGTTGCTGGCTGAATGTCTGGGCAGGGTGCTGTGCATTCGCAGGGATGGCTGGGATAGGCGAAGTAGGCGGCGCGTTGTCCGTTTGAGAAGAGGCTTCTGGCGCCATCTTGTGATATAATGAGTTTTAACGTCGAGAGAATCGGTGTCGAATAGTTTGATGACCAGAGTAATAAAGACTTGTCGGTTGTTGCGATATTGACCGTTTCCGTCTAGTGCCTTCAAGTCTCACTTTTCGTGTAGTGATTGCCTGGGCGCGTCACACCCGCCTCGTATAAAAATGGATAGTCTGGGATAAATGAAGAATAAAACGCACAGCGAAATGAATATAATAAACGAAAGGTGGTAGGTAGGTACAAATGAGCGAACGAATGAGTGAGTGAGCAAAGAACCAAATAGGAAATAGGAAAAAAGAGGCCCTTCGCGCACGAGGGAGGCGGGTAAAAGAGACTTATAAACCACTAGCTCACTTTAACTAAAAAGCCAAGCGATGAAACCTCTCCAGGGCAGGCGAGCAGGCGACATTGTTCCAAAAGCAACCGACGACCTGACATTTCAAAGTTGCCCCCTGGCCCTTGCAGGGGCTGAGAATCGTCTTAGTCCTTGGGTTTCATTGGTCTCGTGCCTATGAGTAGCGCGGTGGATGGAGTCGTTAATCCCGGCGTGTTGATCTAAGGGGTCATCGGCACACTCAAGACATGCCCAAGCGCTGTTGGTATGATGCAAAGCTACGATTCTAGGCAGTCAGCTGAAAAGATTTTTCTTTACTGCACGTTGGTTGTATTGTGTGCTGGGATTAAAGACATAACTGCCGGTAGGATTATGGGCCTTGGTTGTTGGTTTGGCAGTTGTCTCATCCCTTCATTCAAAGGAGCTGGAACTTGAAACATGGATCGACTCAAGAGCCATCGACAATTTGGCAAGCCACTGCCGGAGATAAAGACCAACCAAGATCATTCTGGAAAAAGAACTCGCTAAACAGAACCATCATCATTGAAAATTTCCATGGACCCTTGGCGGCCGCCGTTACGATTGCCAACAGACCTTTAGCCCCTTTCGGCTTTGGTCCACACATCGCTGAGATTAGTCCAGGGGACGTGATGGGAAATCGCCGAGTCGCAACACGCCAATTCGTAGGGCTACAAAGAGTCTGCAGGAACATTGGTTTTTGCTAACCAGAAATGAGTCATGGACTGTGAACCAACACGAGTTAAGCTCGTACGGGAATCGTATATCTCTCACATGCGTCCTACCCTATGCCTGGCGTCTAATGAAAGGGTCTGCCAAGCCGGCGACCGGCCTACCGATATTGTTGTCACTTCGTCTCTGTCGGCCTTGGCATCATAATTTATCACGCCTTGATCCTTCGTCCCTGTCAGGAAATCACCGACACGTGCTTTTGCAACTATTGCCGTAATGGGTATCAATCGAGTCTTCTCTTGGCTGCCACTTTGATGACACTGTTGACGCTTCGCTTTTGTACATAATATTCAAATGCCGCCCAACATGTACCCCTTTAAATTGCCCATCCTTCGTGTTGGTGCTTCTACTCTCGCTGCAGAACGACCAAGAGACCCATGATTCCCAGCATCACCGTCTTGAGCCAAGGGTACTCGGACAAGAGGATTGTAACATAGCCGACGAATGGAATGTAGCCAATAACACTGCCAATGATGTCCTTACGCACCAAATAGTCTTGGTTCTTGGCGTAAAGCTCGGTATCGTCTGAAAGGTTGTTATCGCCCTTGGTGAGAAGCTTTGCGGTGTCGCTGCACAATGTTAGCCGTTGTGTCATTTCCTCTGTATCAAATACATACCCCTTGCCAAACTTGCGCACAACTCGATGCACAATGGGAATGTCCTTGTCCTTAACGTTGTAAACCACCACTTCTCCAACATCGGTTTCGGCCACAAGGTTTCGGTTCCAGAGGAAAAGGAGATCGCCTCGCTGGAAGGCAGGCTCCATTGAGCCGGAGAGAACGACGACGATCGGGGATGGCGAATCGCTAATGACGGAGAGGCCCTTCCACATCTGCGACGAGGTTAGTATGTGTATCGACTATCGGAGAAGACACGGGTCCGTACCATAAAGGCTGTAGAGAGGATCAGCGCAAAGTTCATGAGCTGCGCGGCAGCCTGCCGCGGGTTTCCGAGACTCGACAGCATGATGGCTGGTGTATAGCAATGGCGTGGAATGAAGCGTTGAGGTTGGGGAGCTTGATAACTCCACGATGCAGCTTATGGAGGATTCGCGCTGAGGACATGTGGCTCATGGGAGCTCGACACGCACGGGCCATCTGTGTCGAGACAGCTGGGGCGTTTGAGGCGGCAGCTGTGGCTGTGCCTGGTTAAGGTGTACCCATAATTCCAGGGACCTTGCCGCTATAAATGGTCTAACGCGGGGGGTGTCACGCTCGTAGAAGGTGATGTCATGACTACATGAGAAGCATGAGATCGATGTCATAGGCGTTGTAGGCGAGTAGGGAGCTTGGTATTTAAAATGGTCATCCGGAGACTTTGTTTTCCATTCTGACATTCTCTCAAACACTTCATTTACCAAGATTATCTTGTCATTGTAGCAAAAGAACCTTCAATCTACCACTTACAACCACTTACAACCCCTTACAACCACTTACACCACCAAAACATTCACAATGGCCGACAACAACAACCAGCAGCCCGGTCTCATTGGCAGCCACGCCCAATACGTCAAGGGTGCCGCAGAGGTAAGTCGCATTCCACTTTGACTGTCAGCTCTTTCTCACAATCTTAGGCCACCATTGGTGCCATCACTGGCTCTCAGCCTTGGAAGGCCTCAGGCGAGCAGGACAAGGCCGCTGGCCTTGCCGATATGAAGAAGGCTGGCGAGCTTCGAGCCCAGAACGACCCTAACAACGAGCACGGATATGGAAAGGCCGAGGAGCTTGCTGGCAAGCTCACTGGTTGCCAAGGCATGGAGCGTGAGGGTGCTGAGAGTGCCAACCAGAAGAAGGACTAAATGCGTTCTTGGAGTTCGATGATTAATGCATGTACGATAGACATACCTCGGCGATGAGCTCACATATATGGCTCTGCTGATAATATTAAACTATTCATGAATCTTAGTGTCTTATCGTGGTCGTGAAGACGAATTGTTGCTGCCTCCTTCCGTTTTCTTTCTCGCATCTTTCTCACTCAGGCAACTGCCTCACCACGAGTGCATGTCGGGAAGGGGCACCTTCCTTTCTCCAGCACGACGTGTCTTCTTCATTACAATGACTTTCCCTCACCACCTCGCCTCTTTGCTTCTTCATCCTCCATCATCGCTCATCTTTGCTGTTTCGTCCAGCATCACCTCTCCGACGCCCGAACTCCTACGCATCTTGACACCATCGAACATCTTTGCTGCAACATCCCCTTATTACTATAGCTACTTACTCTTGTCACTTTGGAATCGTTCTACCGTTTCTCGACGTCCTGCACTGAGTCTTCACAATGGACTCAGCGCCCCTCCTCCAGAACGCTGATGGCCTTCCCAGCCCCAATGTCATGCAGGATCATGTATGTCCCAACCGCAGTGTTCCGCACTCAAGCCATCTCTAACCAACTCATGAAACAGCCTGCCTTCCTCCGAGCATGCCATTCACCGTGGTCCTGCATCCCCCAGAACGTCCTCGTGATCATCCGAGGTTTGTTGTTGACGTTTCTCATCGCCGTGGGCATTCTCATCTTCAACTTCGAGCTCCATGAGCATAGCGAATTCTCCAACTGGCGCATCATTTTCGACTTCGCCAACATCAGCTTCTTCTTCATCGTCTTGTACCAGCTTCTGACCTTTGTGAGTTTGAGGTGTCCCCGTTCCCTCTCAGGCAGCTAACTTATTGTCCAGTCATGGACTTTCACTCACCTTTACTATCCCCATCACCATGATCGACACATGGGCGGAATTGAAGGGTTCCTCATCAAGACGATGTCGCTTCCCAAGCACATGGGCAATCTTCGCAAGCAGTTCCACTTCACCCTGTTCTACACCCTCTGTGTAGTCTTTGCGTTTGCGAACTCTACGATCTACTTCTTCATCACCCGCCAACAGTCGAAGGAGAGCCGCGCTGGCGAACCTCAGCCAGAGCTCCGTCGTGGAAACAGTACCGCCATTCCTACCTGGGCTGGATATACCGAGGACAAGCCTCAGCCTCCATGTGAGAGCACTCGCCAT
Organism: Fusarium humuli; assembly: GCA_004366955.1. NCBI lineage: Eukaryota > Fungi > Ascomycota > Sordariomycetes > Hypocreales > Nectriaceae > Fusarium > Fusarium humuli. The sequence goes on along the minus strand of QHKN01000091.1, from coordinate 1,624 downwards.
GATTCTGATCTTTAGTTACTGACCATCATACAGTCACCGACATCTTTGGAGAGGGATGGTTCCGGGCCTTCATCATTTTGTCCTTGTATGCGTTCGGAACACTGGTCATGGTAATCGAGATATTTGTTCTCAACAGCATCCGACGTCCATACGTAAGTTACTCTCAAAACATGCATGTCTTTTGCTAATGGTACAATGCAGACCGTTGGACTTCACCTGATTGGCATTCTCTTCTTCGCTACCGCATACTTGGGCTGGGCCGCATTTGGTCGTCTCGTCACTGACTATTCCCCCTTCTTCTGGCTCGACAAGAAGGAAGTTGGTTCAGATGAAGCGATCACCCTCTACTCCATTGGCTTTGTGTTCTTGTTCCCTATCAGTAAGCTGGCGCCCTCCTCCGAGTATCGTCCAAAGACTAACAAGACCGACAGTGTATATCCTCATGCAAGGTTTTCTTGCCTGTCGCGAGACTTTTACACGATCGAAGAACGAGGCTCGCGCCATTGCCGCTGCGCAAGCGGCCCTCGACCAGTGAATGGGAAGTAACTGGGAATGGTGATCGGTGCTGGACACTGATCTTGAGTGAAGAATGTTGGACCTAAGACATGTCATTGAAAGCATATTCATCGATTGAAGAGGGCCTGTTCTAAACAGACTGATTGATGCACTTGGCTGGGGCTGGACTCTGGCACATCTGATAGCTACACTATTAAACCTAGAATTGACCTAAATTGAACGACATACGACGTCATCAACCCATTTGTGATTGTTTCTGATTTATTTTTTCGAGTTCACTCTTATCATCTGAGGTATTAGAGTTCGGAGTTATGGCAATAATTGGCGGTTGAAACTTCAGCATCTCTATTGTAAATGCGTGCCAGATGCACCTTACACATTGCGGCGTCGTGAAGCGTTGTGCGACAGGGACTTGACGACACCATCTTGATGCGACCCGACCAGCCCCCGCTGTAGACATGACACCAATCACAAGCGAGGATCTGCTAGTACAGATGGAACGGCACGGTAGCGTCTTCACGAAGCCCGACGATTGGGTACCGGATGGATGAGTTGGTGAGGCACAACGACAGGGCATTTTACCGAGTGACATTGTAGCTTTTATGCTGAGAGGGGGTTGGAGTGGCGTTAATATAGTGGAATTCATGGTGTCTACAAAACAAGGCGTGTTTACTGAAGGCCGTGTAAGTGACGACTAGGAAGATGGACCGGTAAAAACTAGAGATGACGGTGAGCATGTTGGGCATTGATAGTGAGGCACGGTGCAGTTATCTTAGATTTCAAGAGTTGCAGGGGCTCGTACAGGTATGATGAAAGATGACTCCCGGATGCAAGCCTGACTTTGTAGCGGTCGCGTATCAATTCAATGCAACATTATCAGGCTCGAAGACCACCAGGGCCTTGAAATTGATCCATTAAGCCTATCAAAATGCAAATAATTCAGGTTGCAAGAGCTGCAGGTCGCTGGCTGCCTCACGCTGATCCTCTGACCCCCGCGGCGTTAAAACTCGATTAGGGCCTTATGCATGGCTGGTGATGGCCTCCCCATAGTAATAAATACAGGCCTCTCCCCCCAAACCCCCGACTCTCTTCTCTCTTCCTCCCCCCC